>JZKD02S0930004.1:710446-726114 GCA_000966675.3 Picea glauca
ATCCTTTCTTAGTGTGACAATCTCTGCTTCCAGGTTTCCAATGATCCTGTCCTTTCCTTCTAGTTGTTCTTTGAGTGCTTCTTCAATTCTTTTATCTTCTTCTATTTGAACCTTCTTATCTTATTTTATTTGAAGGAGTGAGGTAAGGGAAAACGAGCCGTTGGACGAGAAGATTGAGGAAAACAGATCAGCAAGGAAGATGGACCATGGACAACTCAGCAAGCGGAAAAATCCACCAATAGATGCTTTGGAGCACCTTGTGGAAAAGAAGGAAAGATAGGCTGGCGAAGCCCTGAAAATGTGGGTCAAGTTGACCTAGGGTTTTAGACACCTAGGGTTTTGGTATTTAGGGTTTTGACGCCTATTTTTTGGCCTAAGGTTGTCTGAGAGTCATTGTAATGTATAATTAAATATCGAGAGGAGTCAGGAAAGGTTCATTCGAGGTTGGTCATTGTTAGTCATTATTATTGATATTGAGTGATTTTTGTTGTGCGAGGAAGAAGTGTTGTGTGTGAGAGCATTCTTGTATTGTAAGATATTCAGTTGGGTGCGAAGGTCAACCCTACAGCTGGGTGCGCAGGGAGGGGAGATAGAGAAGAGAGAAAGAGAGAGAGATCTGCAAGCTAAGAGCGCAAATAGAATTGTATGTTTTCACATAATATATCGAGAAACACAGTTCTGTCGACATAGCCCTAGGGAGAGGGTGAACCACGTATATCTTGTTGTCTTTTGTGGTTGATGTTGTGTTCTTTGTCTTTTTTTATACTATTATTGCATGATTTTCTTAGATCTGAGATATAACTGTGTGAAGTAGGCTCAAGTTAGAAAAGAATAACTAGATCTCGATGTGTTGTTGTTTGGATCCACTTTGCATTCCTTCTAGTTGTAGACACCTATGTCATGCAACCCCTTATTGCTACTTCGGGTGAGACTGCATTCTCTTCGCAGGTGTTGCAGAAAGGGCCAGTAGTTAGGGATTCTTGGTGCGTTGTAATAGTTGAACCCTGGTTTTTCCCCTTTGCCAACAAATGGTTCCATTGTCAGGACTGGGATCTTCTTGAGGGAATGTTGAGGTGGTTTCCATCGAAGACAGAGATTTAGAAGTCGATAGAAGAACAAGAAAGAGACTTCGCCGAAGCTCAGAACAAAAAACCTAATCTTAGTACAGAGGATTGGTTGGAAAAGTATATCTTTACTGATATACACGAGATTTTCTTTGGAGGAATTCATCAGGAGCTATACGAGTGGTTATCCAGATTAGCAGATACCCAGTTTGAAATCAGATCTAGACCACTTGTGGTTTGGACGTCGGCGTTGATCAAGAAGGTCAAGAGAGTTGATAACGCCGTGTCAACAACAGTAGATCATTGGTTTGATAGTACTATCATATGGTACATCAGTGAGTTTTCTATTGACAAAGTTGAGTCATATAGCCAAGCAGATAGATATTTCTTTAAGGGGCCTAGAGGAAAATTTTTACACTTTTTGAAGTCGAAGATCAAGATGTTATTTCATGAGAAGAACATCTTGAAGATACAGTAGTTGGTCATATTGAAAAAGATAATGTTCAAGAACTGAGACAACGACAATGACACAGAGGTTGGACATACGTACAGTGGGAGAAACTTCAAAGAGGTTCCTCTGGTAAACCTGTTTGAGCAGAGCCATGAATCACTGGCACAAGATGAAGGGTTCTACAGTGGAGAAGAAGAAGAGTTATTGAATGAGTAACACTCAGAGTCTGCTAGGGAAGAGGAAGAAAAGACTGAATAACCTCGTTGGGAAGAGTCAGAAGCTTCAGGAACTACGCCAACTATCGAAGTAAGTACTATTACTCCTCCTGTTGTTATAGCAACATTAAGTAACTAGATTAGTCAGAGTTATCAGAGCATTGTTACCAGCAGATCGGTACGTATTCAATCAAGAAACCTAGGAAGATCTATGGCAGATGAAATGAGGCTACCTATATTTAGAGGAGATGGATCTGAATATCCTGATCAACACTGGTTCTTATGCGAAGTTGTATGGAGTATTAAGAAAGTCAATGACGAATTGTTAAGGGAGCTCAGTTTAGTACTACCTTGAGAGACCACACACTGAGATGGTACATGAATTTTTTTAAAGCGACTGTATAGCCTAAACTGTTGAACAATATCAAGACTATGTTAAGTGCATAATTCAAGAAACCTAAGTCGGAGTCACAGTGCATTACAAAACTAAAATAAATCAAGAAGAGAGTAGTTGAACCTGTTTGGGATTTTGATCATAGGTTTAAGACCTTGATAGGTCGTTTGAGTTTTCAGATCCAAGATGAGCATAACAAGGAATGGTTCATTGTTTCCCTCCTACCACACATCATAGATCCTATGATGCAGCAGAAGGTTGCTTCACAGGCCGAGGAATTGAATATTGCCATGAAACTAGAATTGACCCCTATGGAAGAATCCAAATCAGGTATGAGTCAAATTTTGAGTCAGCTAACTAGCTTATCTCTGTAGGTTGAAGATATGAAGAAAGATAATGGAAAAGATAAAAGAGAAGACATTTGGTGTATCAAATGCAATTTAGAAGGCCATGACAAGGAGAATTATCCCCTATTCCATGAATACTTGGCCTGTAGAGCTCCGATCCCTTTGAATAAGGTTACTCTACCCTGGTGCGAGGTATGTAGAAATAGACATCTCCCTGGTGAATGATATTACATGAAAAAATATGTCCAGACACCTAGCAACCTTTACTACACATTCTGTAAATCTGTGGGGCATGATGAGAAGGATTGTAGGGCTTATGACCTCTTGCATGAAAGGTTAAGAGATACATAAAGGATTCAAGGAGAGATGCAACAGGAGGTAAATACTACGCAGTTTAATTCCCTAGGAAGAGGAAACTTCAACCCTTGCGGTGGATTTAGAGGAAGAGGACAAGGTGGAGGCATGGGTAGAGGTCAAGGTTAGATTATTTTTTATAACTACGCACAGCCAGGACACTTGGAAAGGGACTGCCATAACCCATGTACCACTTGCATCTATTGCAACTCATTTGAAAATGTTATTGAAGATTGTCCTGTGTTGTTAGCCAAACTTTAGGAGAGACGAGGAGGAAACCAACAAGTACAACTAATCTCAGCATAACCTCACAGAGAGGATCCCAGAGTCATTGTTATCACTAGAGGAGGCACAGTTACAAGAGAAGACAGAGTGACCCGAGGAAAGACTACAGAGGAATCAAGGGTCAGAAGAGCTACAGAGAAGACATGGCTATTTGATCCAACGAAGGAAAAGCAAACATTTGAAGAGGAAAGAAGAGAATTTGGAAGAGATCACGCTTCTTCATCAAAGACACAACCAGAAGTGAGAGAATGTGGAATGCCTTTGGCATTTGATCAGTCTGGCTCGCCAAGAGAAGGAAAAGAGGTAAGAAAGCTTATGGAATTCTTATGCACTTGCATTAACTTGATTAAGGAGGAAAGAGATATGCAAGAACTACAAAATTTGATCAGGCAATATGAAATAGGAAGGGTAGACCCTCTGTTGAATAAATCAGTACATCAAGTATCTAGAAAGAGAAGGAAAAACAAGGAACTACACCTTAATGCACAGATTGGAGACTACGACATAGATTATGTGCTCCTCAACTTAGGGTCAAAAGTCAATGTTATGAAGAAGAAAACCTGGGCACTAATGTGAAAACCTAAGTTGATTTACTCTCCTATCAATCTTAGGATGGCTAATCAGTAGGCAATAAGCCCCTTTGAAAGACTAGATCATGTCCCTGTGGACATTGACGAGGTAAGAATGTTTGCGGACTTCGAGGTGATTGAGATAGTTGACGATAGTTGTCCTTATCCTGCACTGTTAGAAATTGATTCGGCTTTCAACGATTCCACTATTGTTGACTTAAATAATATAAGAATGACATTTGAAGGTGATGGCCTTAGGGTCATTGCACCTCTTGATCCTAATGAAGGTTGCAAATACACATAACCCATCAGAGAAGAAGACCGCGCATACGAGCTAGAGAATATATATAAATTGACAGCAAGACAACAATATTACATTAATCCTACAACATATGGGAATTTAAGCTGGAAAAGTGACAGTGCATGCTCATCAGATTCAGAAGAAGAACTGGAAAATTGGTAGGACAAAATGTATGAAGTTTGTGCGCGAAGGTGTGCCAGACTGACCAGGGAAGTTCACTGGATTGGCACATAAGTAAGTAACCTACCCATGTTTGATGGTTTAAATAATTTAGAAACTTTCTTATTTGAATTTGAAGAAATTGTACCACTACAACAGAGGTTGTTGGCACTAGATGAGGCCTTGAAAGAAACGCTAGCAAGATGGTGGGAAACACACAAGAAGAACATCGTGGACTGGGTGCAATGTCTCACTTTGATGACAATGCACTTTTCAGAACAAGTCGAAGGATGCGAAGTTAGATACACATGTCAAGGCAGTTCGAAGGACTGCATGTGAAGTTGTGAGGAGGCATGGAGTAACATTCCTCAGGAATAGTGGGTGCATAAATTCATTAACACCTTGGACACAACGCCTATTAATTGGTATCTGCAAGCAGAACTGTGCCTCACCACTTTAGATTGGTATGGTATGACTCAAAAATTTGTAGCTACATTTTTATTTGAGAGTCGTTATCCCATGGTGGATCAAGATTTACAAGTGGTAAGACAGAAAGTATTTGAGGAGGCACCTAACCTCCCTGTTGAGCAAGAAGAGGATGAATGGACTGTACCTATTCAGAAATTGCAAGTTTGTTACAATATCAATGTTGATGAAGACGATGATCCTAGGAATGTGAACATCGCAGAAACTAAAGGACATAGAGACATAGAAGGACCAGGAATCGAACTACCTTTTATTGTACAACCAATTAAAATCAAGAAAGTTAATATTGGAATAGAGAAAGCACCTAAGATCGCAAACATTGGAGATTAATCGGATGATGCCACTATTGACGAGATCATATAACTATTGCATGAATATGAGAACTTGTTTCCAACCAAGTTCACCGACATGAAGGGAACTAAAGGGACCATGGGAGAAATGAAGATCCCCTTGAAACTAAATGCAAGGCCAGTCAAGTAGAGACCCTACAGATTGAATCCCAAGTATAAGAAGAAATTCAAAATTGAATTAGACAGAATGTTGGAAGCAGGAATCATAGAACTTGTTGAAGAGTCAGAATGGATTATCCCTATGGTGGTCCAAGAGAAGAAGATAGGAGAGATCAGAATTTGTGTAGACCTAATAAAACTGAATGATGCATGCTTATATGATTCATTCCCTACATCGTTTACTGATGAAGTGTTAGACAATGTGGGAGGATAGGAAATTTACTCTTTCATGGATGGATTTTCAGGTTAACGTGAGATCGGGATTGCTAAGGAAGATCGCCATAAGACCACATTTGCAACAGAATGGGGATCCTACTAGTACACAGTGATGCCTTTCGGATTGAAGAATGCACCAACCATCTTTTCTAGGGTGGTGGTTGAAGCATTCAAGGAATTTTTACATAAATTTTTGGAAGCATATTTTGATGATTGGACTATTTTTAGCTTATTTCAAAATCATATTGAATGTTTAAGACTAATGTTGGATAAGTGCAGGCAATGTCAGATTGCCCTGAACTTAAAGAAGTGTATATTATTTTCACCCTTTGGAGTATTGTTAGGCCATATTGTGTGTAAGCAGGGATTGCTGGTAGATCCTTCCAAGATTGCCATCATTGTTGATCTACCCCCTCCTACTTTGGTTAGACAGTTGTGCACTGCGCTGGGACACACTGGATACTACAGGAAGTTAATTAAGGTCTATGCACAGATAACAACACCCATGGAAAATATTTTAAAGAAAGATTGTCAGTTTCAATGGTCAGAGGAATGTCAGCAGAGCTTCGACACACTGAAACAGAAGATGGTCATTGTGCCTATTTTGGTTTTCCTAGATTGAGGTAAGGAATTTCATGTGCATGTCAATGATTCATCTATCGCACTAGGAGCAGTGTTAGCACAACCAGGAGCATGAGATATTGACCATCCATTAGCCTTTGCTAGAAGGAATATTTCTATAGCTGAGATAAATTACACTACCATTGAAAGAGAAGGTTTAGCCATAGTGTATGCGCTGCAGAAGTTTCGACACTACTTGTTGGGCAGACATTTTAAGTTGTTCATTGATCACTTTGCATTGAAATACCTAGTCAACAAGCCAGTGTTGGGGGGGAGAATATGCATATGGCTACTCTTATTCCAGGAATATGATTTTGACATTGTCGTCAAGCCAGGGAGAATGAAAAAGGGACCTGACCACTTGTCTAGGTTAGAACATGGAGAGGAACCTAATAGTTTGGAGGATACACTACCATATGCATAGTTGCTGGCCATCATAAAGGTTGATGATCACTTTACCAAGATCATCCAATTCCTATCAATAATAATGGCACCTGGCGGATATACAATCATTCATAAGAAACAACTAGTAGTTCATGCTGCAGATTTTTCACTTATAGCTGGACAACTATATAAGATGGGACCTGATGAGATCTTGAGGAGATGTGTTATGGAGGCAGAGAGAACACTAATTTTGGTAGAGTCACATGAAGGCATCGCAAGAGGACACTACACAGGGTAAGAAACAACACAAAAGGTTCTTAGAGTTGGCCTATGGTGGCCCACTTTACACAAGGATGCTAAGGAATACTACAAAGCTTGTGATGTGTTTCAAAGAGTTGGGAAACTTTCCAAAAGAGATGAGATGTCTTTAGCACCGTAGATAAATTTACAGGAATTTGAGAAATAAGAAATTGATTTCGTGGGACCTATCAACCCACTAGGAAAGCACATAGGAGCTCGATACATCAACACTGCGACATAGTATTTGACCAGATGGGCAGAAGCAAGAGAAGTTAAGGATTTTAGTGCAACTACAGCTGCACGGTTCATATTTGATGATATCTTAATGATGTTTGGATGCCCAAAGATCCTTATGAGCGATTAAGGTACACATTTTATTAATAAGACTACTGAAGCCTTGACTCGAGAATTTGCATTCCATCACCAGAAGAGCACTCCATACCATCCACAGGCGAATGGGACAATCGAATCTTTCAATAAGATCTTGGAGACAACACTGACAGATATTTTCAGTGTGAACAAGGATGATTGGTATTTGAGAGTACCAGTAGTGTTATGGGCTTATAGAACCACTTGCAAGATGTTGACAATGAAGACTCCCTTTAAGTTGGTTTATGGTCTTGAAGCAGTGGTCCCTATGGAATATTTGGATCCTAGTCCAAGAATTGCAGCATTCACATATATGGATGAGACTAGCGTTGTTCAAAACAGGCTTGTGTAGTTGGTGGAACTAGAGGAAGACATATTTATTGCAGTACTTCATCAGCAGGTACAGAAGGAATGAGAAAAGGCCTATCACGATAGACATATCAAAAAGAAAGCATTCAAGCAAGGATATTTGGTATTGGTATATGAAAACAAGTTCATGAAGCATCAAGGGAAGTTTAGGACACATTGGCTTGGGACATATGAGGTTGCCTATGTTACAGAAGGGGGAGCTACGCAGTTGCAAACTTTGAATGGAGAATGGAAGGAAGGATTAGTGAATGAGAGCCAATTGAAATTGTATCATGACAACCAGTTGCCTCGCAACTCTCAGTAAAAGCATAGAAAAGAAGGTTCTAGGTACCAAGTGCAGTTGAAATTGGGTACCAAACACAGAAAAGATAGTCTGCACATGACAAGGAGGGACAAAGAAGAAAGAACAGGCTACTCCACACAGTCTGAAGTCGAAGAAAGACAAAAGGTCCAGTACTGCAGTGACTCGGGATGAGTCATGGGTGAGTGTTGGGGGCCTGTTGGCCCTTGGGTATGGATTAAGGAAGAAATCAAATAAAAAGGAAGAGAAAAGATGAAGTATGAACTGTGCGGAAAGCACATTGACTGATATTGGGTCAAAGTGGTCAAAGAAGAAGAAAAGAAGGAGCGAAGTAAGGGAAAATGATCCATTGGACGAGAAGATCAAGGAGAACATATCATCAAGGAAGATGGATCGTTGAAAACTCAGCAAGTGGAAAAATCCGCCAACGGATGCTTTGGAGCACCTCATGGGAAAGAAGGAAAGACAGGCTGGCAAAGCCCTGAAAATGCGGGTCAAGTTGACCTAGGGTTTTAGACACCTAGGGTTTTGGTATTTAGGGTTTTGACACATAGGTTTCGGCCTAAGGTTGTCTGAGAGTCATTGTAACATATAAATAATTATCAAGAGGAGTGAGGAAAGTTTCATTCGAGGTTGGTCATTGTTAGTCATTATTATTGATATTGAGTGATTACTGTTGTGTGAGGAAGAAGTGTTGTGTGTGAGAGCATTCTTATATTGTAATATCTTCATCTGGGTGTGAAGGTCAACCCTGCAGCTGGGTGCGCAGGGAAGGGAGATAGAGAAGACAGAAAGAGAGAGAGATCTGCAAGCTAAGAGCGCAGATAGAACTGTATGTTTTCACATAATATATCAAGAAACACAGTTCTATGCACATATCCCTAGGGAGAGGGTGAACCACATATAGCTTGTTGTCTATGTGGTTGATGTTGTGTTCTTTGTCATCTGTTATACTATTATTGCATGATTGTGTTAGATCTGAGATATAACTATGCAAAGTAGGCTCAATTTAGAAAAGAATAACTAGATCTCGATGTGTTGTTGTTTGGATCCACTTTGCATTCCTTCTGGTTGTAGACACATGTGTCCTGCAACCCCCTATTTCTACTTTGGGTGAGACTACATCTGCTTCACAGGTGTTTCCAAAAGAGCCATTAGTTAAGGCTTGTTGGTGTGCTGTAAGATTTGAACCCTGGGTCTGCCCTTGTGCCAACATATTACAATCCTAGAAAAAATTGTAGGGGCGTTCTTTAGGCCAAATGGCATCAAATTATATGAAAATGATCCCCATTCTTTTATGAATGTGGTCTTCTTTTTTTCTTCTTCAACAATCCTTACTAGCTGATACCCTGAAAATTCGTCTGTAAATGAGTACGATTCTTTCCCCACAACCTGTTCTAGCACCTCATCAGTAAAAGGTGTTGGGAAAGGGTCATGCACACAGGCAGAGTTAACGCTTTTGCAGTCTACATAGACCCTAATGTCCTTTTTGCCTTTATTTCTCTGGATAACAATTGGGCTAACCCATTCTTCTTCTTCCACTATGAAAATAAGTCCAGCTTCCAACATCTTGTCTATTTCCCTCTTAACCTTCTCTTTTATCTAGGGTTAAGGTGATATGGTCTATTCCTTACAGGATTTTATCCTGATTTTAGTTCAATTTTCATCTCTCCCATAGCTCCTTTAATCCCTTTTAGCTCTGAAAATGTATTTGGGAACAAGTCCTCATACTCTCACAATAGGCTATGTATTTATTGACTAGTCTGCTCATCCCATTCGTCTCCCACCATAGCTATCTTAGGTTGCTCTGTGGTTCCTATATTGACTTTGTGCAACTTCAATGGGTGATTATAAGAACCATCAGTCTGGTTGGGTATGATGTTCTGGATTTCTCTTCTCTCTTTTGTATCCTCAATGGACAAGTTTTTCCATTCTTCTAAATCATCCGGGCTTTCCAAATCCTTCTCAATATTATAACATTCTATAGGTCTCTCGTCCAAGTTTAGGTGAAGGTTGGAGTGAAGTTCTTGGCTATGCCTTGCGCATACCACTGGGTCTGATTTCCATTTACCATTATATGTAAAAAGGAATTATTTAATTCTTTGCAGGACTAATTTAAGCTCAGGGTACTTACTTGTAAACGAGAAGTCCTTGCAAAAGTGATCTTCCACCGTTTTCCAGTTGCTAGTCTGTCTTCTGGTTTTTTCATGCATGAACCAAGATTTCATAATTGGACCTAGTGAATGGGGAAATACTTGAACCCAGAAGCGAGATGGTATTTCCGCAACTTGCCACTGTGTCACACATTGTTCAATATGTGCTTTAGGATCAGACTATCTGTTGAATAATTGCACAACCTGTAAATACATCCATATATCTGATTCTAGCTTCTCTTTATCTTGAAATCTTATTTGATAGCTTGCTTCACATCGTCCCAATTTTCAACTAAGGCTTTGTGATTGGCCCACCATCTGGCAGGGGTGTCCTGGAGGGATAAATCCAATACTGATATCCTTTGATCCTCCACTACCTTTTCTTCCTTGATAACCAGAAAAATGTCAAGTCCTGAGGTACCATCATATATTGGGTGTTCCTTGACCTCAATTCCAACCCATCTAGTTTCCCTGACAGTTGCGCATCTTCTTGAAAATATTTCATATGAACCTTGATGCCAACTGTCAAATGCTAGTTTTGAATCTTCGTCCGTTGGTTGTATACTCCTCCAACTTACTGATCCATCAGCAGTACGATTTATGTAGTATTCTCTTGTTTATGTTGTTACAGTTTACAACTGATCCAAATCTTCTCCCTCTATATTGTTTTCTATTGGCTCCGTGTATCGAGGGCCTACATACGGATCAAAGGGTTGAACTACCTTTATCCCATTTTCCTCAAACCTCATAGTGTCTTTCTTTAGGTCAATCACTGCATAGTTTTTATAATCCCAATCAATACCAAGTAGTGCAGGATAAGGGTCCTTATCCCCCATGATTTCAATCACCTTGAAATCAGCTACAGTCTTCACTTCCGCAACATCTATTTCCACATTCTACAGTCTTCCTATTGGGAAAATACAATATTGATTGGCCATTCTTAGCTGGATTGGGGAGTATGTTAGTTGGGGTTTTCCTAAGGCTTCCCAAGTCTTTTTAGGCAGTATATTAACATTAGATCCTAGATCTAACATGACATCATTAATCTCTAACTCATCTAGTTGGGATATTAATCTAAACTCTTTTCCAATTCGTACTTTCCTTCTCTGCACTCTCTGAGTATTCTTCTCGGGAATATTAGTTCTTATTCTTGTTTCTGGAGATTCTTAATTCCCTAGAACTAGGTAAAGTGCATTGCGCAACTTCTCTGTCAACTGGTCATTCCCAAGAATATCATAAAATAACTGAAACCAAAGGTCGACTAAATTTTGTGGCTGCTCAGGTTGTCTCATCTGGACTACAAGGTTTCTAGGTGTAAGAGGTGAAGTAGGGACTTGCACGATCCTAGGTAAACGATAGGCTGATGGGGTTTCTCTTGTGTCTCAGAGCCAGGGATATTGTGAAATACTTCTATGGAATTTTTAAAGAATAGTTTATGTTTCATAGGATCATACCTGTCCTCCTTAGGTGTTGCTTTCTGGATCTGAGGTAAATTGTCAGCATCTGCACCAGTCTTTTCCCTCCTCGAGTAAAGATATTAAGGTTGGGTAGTTGTCCTTTAATAACTCTCTTTATCTCTGAACTGATGAGGTTAGATCCTCGTTGACGTACCCGATCTTCATATTTTGCAATAAGTTCTGAGAAGTCTTCAGTTGTGTTCCCATTGGTTCTATAGTGAGAGCACCATGGTCGCCTCGAATGAAGACAATCTCTAGCCATGTGGCCTTGCTCATCATAGTTGTAACATCTACTTGGTCCTCTTCCCCCAGTTCTTCCTCCTCTGAAGTCTCCTCCGGCTCCACCTCCTCGACCTCTTCCTGGTCCCTAAGGGGTTTCATTCACCCTGAATGTTGTTCGATCCAGCCTATCCGCAAGTGCATCCAACACTCTACACTGACTTGTAGTATGTGTGGTAGATGCACAAAAATCACAATGCATATTATTGGGTATTGTTGAGTACTTATGAATAATGGGGCACTGTCTTGGCCCATGCCCATGGATTTGACAAATCTTGCAATACTCAACTGATGGCATTGCTTGACTACCTAGAAAAGCATGATATGGGGTTGGGGTATGGAAAGGTAAATTTGCAGATACTTGCGCGACTCCTCCAGTGGGTCCTGATGAAGGTCCCATCAGATTTTAACGAGTTCCCATTCTCCTCATTTGTGGACATTCTTTCACCAGATGTCCTTTTGTGTAACATTCGGTACACCAGACTTGCAATCGTCCTGGTCTGGGTATCGCCAATTCTTGAATCTTTTTTGTAAGCGCTGATATGTACCCTTGTAGTTGCGCCAAACTTGCATCTAATAGCGGTCTGGTCACTCTCAGGCTCCCCGGATACCCTGCCATGGCTTCAATCTTCATTGATTGTTCCAAGGCATCTGTCAAAGTGGTTATCTACTGTTGCGTTAATGGAATCCGTGTCAGAGGTAGCAATCCCTGAATATACCATTCTCTTTGTTGTTCCTCATGAATTGGATGCGCTAACCTCCCTATAACATCTTTAACTTCTGGCTATATTCCTAGGCTGATTCACCTTCCCTTTTCTGAATCTCACGCAACTCAGACAGAGGTTGTTGTTCTGCCTAAGGTAACTTAAACTCTTCTATGAAGTTTGTTCATACCTAGTCCAGTGTGAACGCTTGACCTTGCATTCCAGGCACTCCTGGCTCAATAATATTCATGTAACATTTGAGAGCACGACCTCTCAAGGTAGTCTGGAACTCCAATTTATTCACATCCGGAGTCCCTCTGGACCTCCAGATTGCTTCACATAAGAACCAATGTTGCTCAACATCTTTGTCTCCCTTACCCCATAATTCTGGGTATCGAGCAATCGAACCTCCCATGTTACCAACCATTGCTAATCTTGTTGCTCCTATCAAAATAAAACCTAACGGTCCTGGTTGCGACCTACTAGGGGATCCTAATATCCTCCCAGTACTCACTCTTCCCGATTGTGGTTGACTAACTCGCTACGTTAGAACATAAATAGCATAAGAGGGTAGTATAGAATTTACCACTTGTATATAAGACACTTGGGGTATTGGTGATTCGGGGTTGGTGCCACTGGCTTCAGAGTGGGTTTCTTTGATTTGGGGGTCTCGTTCTCATCCTCTGGAGCGGTCTCTTCAGCTGGATTTTGGATCTTTCTTGGCATCGGGGCTGAATCCTCTCTTTCTTCTTCAAGATCCATGCCAGATTCCTTCTCCCTTGCTTCTACACCTTCTCCTTCCTGTCCACCCTCCTATGGAATTCTTTCTCTCTGTGCTTCTCTCTCACTTAATCTTTGACTGACCAATATTTCTTGTCTTCTCATCTTTCGCAACTCTTCCATATGTCCTTCCTCTACTTCTCCTGGTTCAACTTCTTTTTGTAACATCTCAAACTATTTTACTGCTTTCTTTATCTTACCGCGCCACCACTTCTCGATTATGGCGGCTCACTTCAAGGCTCACTCATCTCTTGAGTCCATTTCTTTCTACTCTCTCGTTTGTCAAAGAACCCTCTTCCCTCTCTCAGGCCATGACTCCACCCCAAACACACCCCACCCCAATTGAGGGTGTTTATGCTGCCATCTCAGTCAGGGACATAGTCAACATCCCCTCTTCCATCAAGAAAACCTTTATCCACAGGGGTATTTCTCTCAACAACCTTCCCCTTGTGTCTTTCTTGAAATCTACTTCTGCCTTTGAAAAAGATTAGTGATTCTCAATTGCAAACTCAATAATGTATCCTTCTAATGTGGTATTGACCCAAAATTTGATTGCTCACGTTACTGGACTATCCAGCCAATGAAGTGATGTGATCGTTTCTATATCCCAAGCACAGGTATTCTTGACTCGTTCTTGAAATTCCGGAGCTTCTTGGAGCCTATCTATCCAGTGAAAATGTTATTCCAGAAACTTAACCCAGAATATCTCGTACTGGTCGCTCGATCTTTCTGAGTAAAAGACTACCTCACGTGTATCTTTCACACATTTTCCTCTCAACTCCGCTTCCTTCCATATTAAGGCATCAAAATTTCTCTCCCACCAGTGGTGAATATTAGATCTGAGAATCTGCAAAAGCATTCTCCCTACAATTTCCCTTTTAATGCAGGTCCCGACAATGAAACCATTTTGTTGGCGTGGAATTGATCAGACCAGGGTCCTTCTCAAGTTACCAACAAAAGATACCGTATAGTCTAGAGCATTGGCATTTTCATCTCCTCCGAAGAGAAGAAGTCTCACTCGAAGCGCAACCAAGACAGAAGGATAGGGAAGGGTAAGGAGAATACTTATGTGGGTTCTCAGAACCTTCAAGATTTGCCATGATCTTGCGCAAGATAGTCTAACTACAGAACATATATGAACTCATTCAACCTGGAACTAAAGATACTCAAGTTGCGAAAAACATTCTTACATAGAGACATCATATTGATCTTATCAAGCATAAAGAAGTACTGTAAAGATACAATTCATAAGCATGAACACTGAATGACACATTATATTTCAAAATTTTGGGTCCTTCTTCATCTATTATCATCAGAACTTATTGGATTCAATCTCAGAGGTACAAATCAACACTCTATTACAGACTTCTGACTCTAGACTAATGTCATAAAGCTCTATCTACCCAAAAATTTATACCAATTACATTTACAAAACTTTCTCTCCATTAAACCCTACAACATCATCCGACTAACAACAAAAAAACCCAACCAATCAACACTAGCCAACCCTTTCACAATAATATTCATCTCATATATAGGCTGAGTGGGATCTTCTAGCTTTGGGATCGCATGCTTTCTTGTTCTATTGTAACTACTTTTGGCTTGTGGTGTTGTGTTTTCCCTTTCTGCAACCGATTTATATTTATTTACTTGTTCCACTGTCCAACTTCTTCTGTGGCTTACACAACTAGCCAAAAATGGGACTGTAGTCCTTCTTGAGCAGCTTCAAATCCAAAATGAAGGGCCCAACTAAGCATGAAGAAGTTACAACATAATAAGATGAAGATGCAAAATGTATCCAGGAAACTGTGGATATGCCTCAACCATCTCTAAGGAGATCTACACGGGTCAAGAATCCTCCTACAAGGTATGGCGATTATGTTTCATCTGTGGCTTTGGTTTCTAATGATGCATAACCTAGTTATTATAAGAAAGAAATGAAGGTATCTGAAAGTGTTAAATGGAAAGTAGCTATGAAAGAAGAAATGGATGCCTTAGAGAGGAATAAACCATGGGACCTGGTAGATCTTCCAAAGGATAGGAAGGTTGTTGATTGCAAGTGGGTCTACAAACTAAAAAAGGGTGTTGCTGATAAAGTTGAAAGGTATAGAGCAAGAGTGGTCGCAAAATCGTATTCTCAAAAGGAAGCTATTGATTTTCATGAAATCTTTTCACTAGTTGTGAAGCTTGTTTCAATTCGTGTTGTGCTAACACTAGTTTCTTTACTTGATCTTAAGTTAGAGCATCTAGATGTTAAAACATCATTTCTACATGGATATTTGGATGATGATATATATATGGAACAACCTAAAGGGTTTGTTCAGAATCGCAATAAGAGGTTTGTTTGCAAACTCAAGAAGTCATTGTATGGCCCGAGGCAGTCTCCTAGGCAATGGTACAAGAATTTTTATTCCTTCATGTTGAGCCAAAATTTTACAAGGAGTGAATAATATTAGGGGCTAAATTTCGCTCATGGGCTAATTTTTCATGGTTTTTCCAAAAACGAGATTCGTTATTTTAAAAATGATTCGCCCAAATTCTATAGGATAAAATTATTTTACCTTAAAAATCGCCAAAATTTTATAAAAACTATATAAAATC
>JZKD02S0930004.1:743399-761030 GCA_000966675.3 Picea glauca
GATCCATTGTATGGTGTTGCCCTACCTCAAGGGTTTGGTAATAATAAAGTGTGGTTTCTTCTATATTGCTTATGGATCTATTGTGTATTCAGTATTTGTGGTGATTATATTTGTATATCTATCTTGGTTCTTAACACATTCCGACATGCTCTATGAGATTTTTCCAAATGCAACATGTTCCATCCTCGACAAGGTGAAACAAAATTCTGGACCTGATGCCAATGGTATTGTGGGATCAACATAAGGAAATTCCACTGATTTGTTGTCAAATCAACTGCAACAATTGTCGATACAACAGACTACATCCAGCCAGATCTCCGGTTCGGTTGTTCCCCCTACCCAAATGCCATACGTACACAATGTGAAGTTGATGAACCCGAAGTCCAACCATAAACCTGAAGGAAAGAAGAAAAACAAAACAAGAAGGGTAAAGGGGACAAAAAGGATAATAGCAATGATGGAGGGAGAAAATATAAGTATCTGTGTAACCTTTGCATGGAGGACCACCCGACTCACCTATGCCCTTGACTTGCAGAATCTTAGAAGCTATTGGTGCAACAACAACCTGTTGTGCTGACGAACCCATTTCCACATTGGAAAAACATGGCTCAAGCTTCAACATCCTTGAGCACGAAAGGGGAAAGTCAGGAACCCCCTGCATCTACTGGTAATAACCTGGCTGTGAATGTTTACATGTTGAAATGCAATGCTCATATAGCGACCAGGGCCCGAGATTACGGAATGTCAGAATCTGTCAAAAATGGAAAAGAAGCCACAAACCCACCAGTTCCTCTTGAGATTGAGAAGACGATGGGAGAAACAATGAAACGCATCCCCAAAGGTGCATTCAAGAAAGATTCTCATAATCCGAACACGAGGGCTACCCATAACTACTCCAGTATGGAAGATTTGGCACAAACCCCTTGTGCGATGTCTGCTTTGGAAATCCTCCAGAGCTTTCCTTCGCGGAGAAAAGCTATGTTATCCGCCTTGGGATCTACAGAGAATTGTAACCCAAGAGCGATTGTTCTTGATCTAACTAACTTGAAACCTCGTCTTCCTTACCACATTGCATTTCAGATAGTAGTGTCATACACCACAAAATATTTTACTCGGAATATTTTTTTACAGTGGTTGATGAGGGTGCCTCGACTTGTGTGATGTCGTTGGCATGTTGGAAAGCCATTGGACAACCCGATTTGTCTGCATCGCCTATGTTTCTTACAACGTTCGATGGTCAGTCCTTCAAACCACATGGAATCATTCCTTCTTTCCCCGTGCAGTTAGGAGGAAATACCGTGTGTGTCGAAGTTGAAGTGGTAGATGCACCTCTCGACTACAACCATTTTTTAGGAAGGAGTTGGACCTATGCAATGCATGCAGTGGTTGCTACAATTTTTCAGCTCTTATTATTTCCACACGAGGGTCGGATTGTGACCATTGACCAGTTGTCTTTCTCCCATCCCGACCCTTCATCTGAGGCATCCATGATCCCGATGATTGATAATCCTCTGCCCGACACCGTCAATTTATGGGTTGGTTTGTGTCCATCATTGATGAAAACTTTTGATTACCCACCACATTCTAGCAATGTCAACCTCATATCAACTGCCCCCGACCAGCCTAGAGATGAAAATTTTCAAATGTTGTCATTTTGAACAACTTACTTTCACGATCTTTGGACTCTTCCTTCCCGATCAGCTTCGATGGAGGGGACAGGGAATTTTGGCATGGCCATGCCCTTGTCCATGGCCGAAGTTTCATACAACATTGTCCAGCAAGATTCGACCGACCTTGATCTGACTCCCGCACAAGAGATAGATCCAGTTCTTGAGCCTATTTGGGCTCAAGGTTCTCTTGCCACTACATATTATTTAGACCCGATTTTTCCCTCATACGAGGTGATTCTTGAGGCATTCACTGGTCCAGACAGACCCTGGGATGATCTCCATCATAGATCTTAATTCTTCACGTAGTTAAGGAGAATAGAGGAAGGCTATTTTTTTTTTATCGTGAATGGAGATAGTTCTTGTCCATGAATTTTTTTTTACTGTGAACGCAGTTTATGTCGAGGGTAATATGGTGAGTGTCACTGAAACGATTCCCATAGATATCTCCAGAACCCCTGGCATCGTGGAGAATGTTTTCGTCGGAGCAGGCTTCTCCTCCGAAGAGATTCAAATTTATACGGAGTTATTTAAAGAATTCTGCGACATTTTTTCCTGGTCTTATGAGGAAATTCCAGGCATAGACCCAAGAATCATCAAACAGGAAATAACAACTTATCTTGATGCCAAGTTGGTCCAACAGAAGCTTCTTCCAATGAATCCTCGAAAAGTGACAACAATTAAGGCTAAAGTAGAGAAACTTCTTAAGGTCGGTTTTATCTACCCCGTGTTGTTGACGGAGTGGGTGTCAAACCCCGTTCTAGTTAACAAGAAACAGGGTACGATTCACGTGTGCATGGAATTCTATGACTTGAATAAGGCATGTCCGAAAGATAATTTTCTCACCCCATTCATCGATCAGATTGTCGATGAATGTGCAGGCTACGAGGTATTTTCATTCATGGATGTTTTTTCGGGATATAACCAGATTTAGATCAAACCCGAAGACCAGCATAAAACAACTTTTATTTGTCCTTGGGGTACGTTCTCATATCGTAAGATGCCTTTTGGCTTGAAAAACGTTGGATCCACTTTTCAGCAGGCCAGGTCATTTTCTTTCCACAATTTTAGACATATAGTCGAGGCATATCTTGATGATCTAGCATCACGCTCTCGCAAGAGATCTGATCATCCCACACACCTCTGACTAATATTCTAACGATGTCGCTACTATCAGATTCACTTGAATCCTAACAAGTGCAGTTTTTGCGTGACGTCGGGTCATCTCTTAGGTTTAATTGTTTCGACAACAAGGATCATGGTCGATCCTCTCAAGGTTTAGGTGATAGTTCAATTTCCTCCCTCGTGCACAATACCCCAACTTCAGAGCTTACAGGGGAAAGCAAACTTTCTTCGACGTTTTGTCATGAATTGCATCAAGATCACTAAAGGGTTTATGTGTTTGTTGAAAAAGGGAGTCCCATTCTATTGGGACGAATCCAATCAATGCTCTTTTGAAGAGTTGAAACGTGCCCTCACGTCTTCCCCTCTGCTCCAACCTCCCAATATAACAGAGATTTATTGTTTTATTTGGCTACGACAAAGATGACCCTTGGCATGGTATTGGTTCAAGAGGATGATCTTCTTAAGGAACATGTTATTTATTACCTGAGCCAAGGCCTGGTTGGGCTGGAACTCAACTATTCCCATGTTGAGAAGCTTTCTTTGGAAATAGTGCATGCTATCCAATGATTCCGTCATTACATTTTACTTCGCAAGACCACCGTCATTTTCATTGTGATCTCGTTCCAATATGTGTTGACATGACGGGTCATTGGTGGAAATATTAGTAGATGGATTGTAAACCTCCAAGAATTTGACTTGGATTTTGTTTCTGCGAAATCCAAAAATTCGTTCGTATTTTCCGAACTTATTTCGGAGCTTCTGATAGAGTCTAGTGATGTCACGCCCGAAGAATCGTCTATCAAAGGAGATCTTTTTCTAATAGCATATTTGGACCCCTGGTATGGAGATATACTAGTCTATCTCCAGAATTTAAAGCGCCCCACTTTTTCTTCCCGCGACGAGCGTCTACTAATTAGCCATTAGGCATGAAACTATCTCATACTCGATGACACTTTGTATCGTCGAGGTGTAGATTGAATTCTTCGTCAATGCCTTATACACGAGGAAGAAGAGCTCGTTCTGAACGACTGCCACACTGGAGAATGTGGTGGTCATTTTTATGGGTTAGAAATAACCCAAAAGATTCTACTTGTCGGTTACTTCTGGCCCACATTAATCAAGGATTGCGTTGAGGCGGTCAAGAAGTGTCACCCATGTCATATCTTCTCTCAGAAGATGCAGGCACATCCTGCTCCCATGTTTCCTGTCATTGTTGTTGGTCCTTTCACCAAGTGTGGTATTGACTTTACTACATGTCACCCGACTTTAGCCAAGGGGTATCGTTTCATCATTGTATAAGTAGACTACTTCACAAAGTGGGTCGAGGTTATGCCAACATTTAACAATGATAGAGAAACAACGACTCTTTTCATTTTTAACCAGATAGTAACAAGGTTCGACATCCTGAAGGAGATTGTCACTGACCATGGCAGTCACTTCCAAAACAAAATGATGACCACGTTAACATTAAATCTTGGTTTGAGACAAGAACATTCATCACCTTGCTACCCACAAGCGAATGGTCAGGTTGAAGCTATGAATAAGTCTCTCAAGACTATTATTCAGCGGATGATCAATTTTTCCAAGACAAATTGGCATTTGATGTTGTACTCGACATTGTGGGCCTACCGAACGTCTATAAAGACTGCCACCGGTTTCTCACCTTTTCAATTCGTATACGGGTTGGAAGCAGTCTTCCCTATTGAGTTTCATATCCCGTCTTTAAAGTTGGCAGTGGAACTACTGCCAGACACTTCACCGCTTGAGGAATGCCTATTATAGCTCAAGCAACTCGATGAGCAACATCATGATGCAACCTCGACCGATGAGGCTCCTAAGAAACGAGTCAAGTGTCAGTACGATCGTTCCGTTCATCCTCATATTTTCTCTGAAGGCGATCTTGTCCTAGTCTATGATCATGACAAAGATCCCCTAGAGGAAGGCAAGTTCAAACCCATGTGGTTCAGACCGTTCATCGTGAAAGAGGTCTTAAAGAGGGGCTCTTACCATCTGGTTGAGTTTGAAGGAAATGCCTTGGCGGAGCCTAGAAATGGGCTCTACCTCAAGAAGTATTACTCTTAGGTTGGTCTCCTGGGTGAATTCTTGTACATATGTATAGTTCTTATACAGTTTTTTGTCTTTTTGTTTTATGGATGTGTAGTTATTTATGTCTTCTTTTTCACTGGGGAAGATGTCAAGTGAATCAGAGGTGTTCTTTGGGTTCGCGGACGACGCTAGCCGACACATTCAAAGGCTTTCTTCCACAGATTGGGTGATTTTTACACTTGGAGGCTAGTTGCTTTCTTCCGGAGGTATTTGTCTAGGTGACGCCACAAACAATGTCGCTAAATACAATGCAGTGATAGAGTTTATTTGTGTCACTTTGTCGCATGGAATTTCTCACCTCCAAGTCTACTTAGATGCTCAGTTGGTTGTGTCCCAGTTAAATGGAGTTTACCGCATTTATGATCCTACTTTGCACCGACGTTTCCTTAGGGTATGCCTCTTATAATGCTACTTTGATTACATTACGTATATCCATGTTCCTAGGAGATTTAATCATATGATAGATACTCTAGCTAATCAAGTATTAAATTGGCATTTTGCACACACATAAAGAGAAGAACACACATACACATGTACATACATTTGTAAAATATGTGATCCATAAGACGGATAAGATATATATATATATATATCAAAAAGTGTCATGAGTACATAGGTGGGCGTGAACGCCTCAAAAATAAAGTTCGGTATACATCGTTGGGCTTATGCTCTCAAAAAATATACAATGGTTCCCTTGGCACATAAAATTCTAGTCTATCTAAGCTCGAGGCCTATTGGCCCTACCATAGTAAACGACAACATTGGATAAATTCCGAAAGAGCTGGACCCAAGTCCGTGGAACCCCCACTACATGAGGTTGCATAGAAGGAGGGAGATCCTCAATCTCGGCCATAGGTACTGTACGAGTGAGCACGGTGAGGTTGTGCTCCACCCGCCTCAAAAATCTCTCAACCTCTTCGGCTGGAGTTCCCCCTGCGACTGTTGGTCCACCGGTTGTTGTTGGTCCCTCCTTTGGTCAAGGACAGCATTGAGTCCTCGCGAAGTCTATCGGGTGCACTGGTCCCACATCTGTACATAACAGATACAAGAAAGTCAATACTCTAATACACGCATAAAAATGATATATATATATAAAACAATTAAAAAAAAAACATTAAAAAAATATGTTGCCTATCTCTCCTCACTCCTCTCTAGGAGGCATGGGCACATCCTGATCCCTGGAAAAGTTGATTCCATCATAGGGGTATTCCTCTATCGCTTGAATCTGTCATTCCCACCAATCAAAAAATGTGTCATCAAAGGCCTCTATGGTCCTCCCTCCCCCCTATTGTGGCAGCAAGGCTAGCCATATGCATACTGTTGGGAAGGAGGCCACATGCCCCCACATAGTCTCTCTAGGATTCAAGCTGGGCACTTTTGAAGAATAAGAACGATCAAAGAATAGTGTCAAACCTGAAGTTTTTCTTGTTGCGTATCCAACACTTTGTTAGTTGTCTATTCATGCATGTGAGCATGGTCACACTCCAGTCAAAGATATGTGCCTCATGGCACTGAATGGAACAATTCATATGTTCTCAGGAATCCTAGTGTAGGGTCGCGGATCTAGTAATCAACCCAATAAGTAACAAGATCACTCTCAGAGACAAACTCGTGATCTTGTTAATTGGCACCTGAGAACCTACCTTCTCAGTGTCAGCCTCACAATACATCTGAACGTAGTCCTCGATGTTAGAAGGCCTAGGGGGGAAAGTCCGCAGATTGACTGGTTCCCCTCTCCTCAAGAGGCCAGTCGGAAAGTAGATATCTTCAGTCGTTGGAGTCAACGATTGTCCCTCTATTATAAAGGCCTCTGCATCTAGATGCCATTAGTCAACCAGGGTGTTCAATATCCTGGGTTGTGCCCTCATAAATGGACACCGGAAGAACCTCCATAGACCACATTGTTTCAATGCAACAATGAAAGAAGGGTCCTATTCGACCAATGCATCAATGTCCTCATGTTCCCTCTCCCTCCAATGGACACACATCTTGTTCCATGGCAGATAAAAGGGAGTTAGCTCTTGCATTTTAAATTATTTTTTTTCCAAGATTTTGAAGGTGTACGCGGGATGTTTTGGCCATAGTCACGTATGTACATGGGCAGAGTGTTTTCTTCCTGAGTACATACGCAGGATATCCTTGGACAACCTGTGTACATGCAGGGCCGCTCTTTTAGGAGAGCGTGCCCCCTCAAAAACAAAAATAAATGCATAAATAAAGACTTGAAATGCAAGAGGGGTGCATTTGTACTTACTTGGTCCGAGTGGAAGTTCATTTCGTCCACTAAGTCTCCTGAAATCAACTTCTTTCGCAAAGGGGATTTTTCTCCTTTTGGTCAATTTTCAAAATGCAATGGTGAAAATGAGTTGTTAGCTTCTATTTATAGATTTTTTTGCTCCTTTTAACCACTTTTTTGACGCCCTTTGTCGTTTTTCCTGGATCGAAAATCATTTGGTTCCGTCTCCAAGTTTCTTATTGGATGTTATGATACACTTTTATTTTGGTTTGGTAACCTTTTGGGGATCGGTCACTTTTGGTATCCTTTGGTAAAAGTCATTTTTTCCAACTTTTTGCATGTAAGTTAGGATTTCACCTCCACTTTCTGCATTCATTGTCTTTTCTGCTTTTCCATAGGATCGATCCCACCGAAGTGCAACATGGAACCTTCATTATTGCTCTAGAAGTGTTGTAATTAGGTGGTAGAGCCTACCTTTAAATGGATGCCCTAGGTAGATCCTTGTTGCATTTTGGCGTCCATGATGTCTGTAATGACTATAGGCTTGGGAGTCCTTGTTAGTCATGTCATGATTACGAGATTGAGGCTCATTCGTCTGGTGCACCATCATTCTTGGCCTCACCCTTGGGACTCCCAAAATGAGCATGCTTTGTTGTCTTTCAAGCTCGCTTTGAATTCTGAAAGCAACATCCGACGAGACTGTATTTATGATTTTTGATCTTGTTTGGATTAACTGAGAAAAGTAGCCTATGGAGTCTTCGTTAAGCCCTTTTCAGACTCTTTAAACATGAAAAGAGTCTTTAAGTATCTATGTGACAACCCGGGAAGTCTCGGTTAACAGGTGTGCTAGCGCTCAAATGCGCAACATCAAAATTTTAACTCCTTTGTTAAATTTGTGCTAGATTTGCCAAATCCCTGGGTCTTTTTCCGGTTGTCCTAGCCTCCAAATTCTCCATCGAGTCTTGACGAGCTCTCATTGATCACTTTGGCCTAAAAACCTGGTGATCCTTTTCCTTCAAATCTGCATTGCAAAATTTCAGGAAGTCTTACATTTTGTCTTTTTTCCCTTAGTCTTATCTTTTTATATTTCTATGTTTTTAACAAAAAGTTACTTTTTGTTATTAAGTTTTTTTTTAATATATATACCTTTTATCTAATAATGCCCCCTCGGTGGAAAGCGGAACATTATTAGATAAAAGATATATATAATATATATACCTTATAATTTTTTTTTAATATATATACCTTTTATGTAATAATGCATTATATCGAGGGTGGAAAGCGGAACATTATTAGATAAAAGATATATATAATATATATACCTTATAATTTTTTTTTTTAATATATATACCTTTTATGTAATAATGCATTATATCGAGGGTGGAAAGCGAAACATTATTAGATAAAAGATATATATAATATATATACCTTATAATTTTTTTATTAATATATATACCTTTTATGTAATAATGCATTATTAGATAAAAGGTATATATAATATATATACTTTTTAAGTAATAATGCAAGGGGCTGGTGTGTGAATTTGTGATATACCCTATATTCAAAATTTATATTTTAGAATCAAACACAACACAAGTTAAGTCCACAAACCATATTGCATGTCAAGCCACACAGTGCACAAACCAAGCGCAAGATGCCAAACCCATAGGAAAGCATAAATTGTTCTACGCCTCGATTATGTTATGAAATATTTGTATATATAAACAAGAAGAAAATTGTTCATTGTTGTCGATGTGGGACGTTTCCCCATATTAAAATCAAAATCCAGCTGCCAGATCCTCCCAGGTGCACAAATAAATGGTTATGTGATGGCTCCAGTGGTAGATGTCATGCATCTCAGGTCTGTTTACAAGGCACAAAGAGAGATCCGAGTTCTTATTGCTGAAAAGAAATTGAACCAGGTTTGGAGGATATACAAGAGGGTTGCGTTGCAAGGATTTTCCATCACTTGGGTCTGGTTGACATATGTAAGCTTGTTGGTCTTTCTCTGCAACACCATTCCTTTCGACGATGTCTGGATAAGGCCACGGGAGGAGTCTTCTTGTTAATTTTTATAATATCAATGGAAATCAAAGGAATATATGATCATCAATACTGTATGCCAATAGATTCAATCCCCTGAACGATTCTCAGACTGATCAGAATCTGAACCAGGGGTCTAAAAAATGCTCAATTTTCAAAGTGCTCGGAATGCGACGAAAACGGTGCCATTGCGTCCGTCTCGTTCTCCTGATTTCGGCGGTATATTTACTTTCGCAAACGGAATCCGTATGGAGAAGTTATCGAGGTCTGTTCGCTGAGCCAAACAGGGAAAAAAAAAGAGGATGCTGACTGGGCAGGCCGTACTGCCACGTGGCAGGGCCGTACAGTGCTGACGTGGCGACCGTACGCTGACTGGGCAATTGATGATGTGGCAATTGATGACATGGCGTATTCGTATTGGTTGATTTTTGTCCAGTTGAAGGGTGACACGTGTCCGATTGGGAGCGAATAATAAGGAAACACGTGGCCCAATCGGAAGGCGCCACGTGTCCCCTCAATTTTGTTCATGTGGTCATATAAAAGCTTATGGAGGCCGTGGGGTTCGACCCCCGGACCTTCCCTCCAAGCAACGACTTCACATACACGCGCTAGCCATTATTCCGCTCATTAGTGCTTGAAAGGTATACGCCTTTGGTTATATTTAAATGTACAGTTGGTATTGTGTGGTGGGGGGTCGAGCCAGGGCTTAGCCCCGACCCCGGTCCTATGGGTGGTCATGTGACCGTTATACCCTTGCACGCGCGGGTGGATTTCATATTGTTTAAACCCATAATTGAATAATTTATATGACCAAAACCTTTGCCATTCGCGCGGGGTTTATTTCTATGCCACGGTTACATTTTCAATCGGGTTTATTTCTATGCCACGTTTACATTTGCAATCACATGACCACATATATAGTTTGGAGCGCGTGGATTTGGTTTACAATCAGTTGGGCGCATTTTTTGGGGCGGAGTCCGCCAATTTGGATTTCTTTGCTATTTTTAGTAAAGATAACTCCCGCTACTCCTAATTTAGTGGAGTTTTTTGGAGAAAAGAGGTGGGAGTTTGTTATTGGCATAACTGGAGCTAGGGAAAACCATTCTTGACGAAATTTTGATGGATTTTGGGTCTCTTCGACCTTATGGAGCCAATGGAGCAGGTTTCAGAGCCATCTGAGGTCATTTGCAGGTGATTTTGCTTCAGGGAAGCTTTCAGGGCCACCAGGGCCATTTCAGTGCTTGAGCTGTTTAGAGGCTATGTGCATCCATTTTTGGTGATTCAAAAGCCTAGGTCTGCTATTTTCGACCTTCTGAATCTGATGGCAGAGATTTCAGAAACATTTGAGGTCATCTTCACCATGAAATTCTTCATGCAAGATTAAAGGGCCACCAGGGCCATTTGGGGAAAGTACTGTATAGGGTACAATTTCACTGTTTAGTGTTTGGGAAAGAGCATGTTCAGAAAATTCCTATTTTCTGATTCTGTATTTACAGTCAGATTTGTCTTTTGAGACACTCATATTCTTGTATTATCATTTGTAGCATTTTTAATACAAGAGGACAAGCCTAGTTTGGGAGGTTTGGTCCAGCAGATGTAGCCTGAAGTGGGTGAACTGCTTTATCATTTTGATATTGTTGGAGTTGTTGGGTTATTTGCTGCCTTTATATTGCTGTACATTGAGTTATATCACATGGTTAATCACTTAAAAGAACCTTTCCTCACATATGCACATTGTAAAGAAGAACCAAGAACTTAAACACATAAACCCTCTTGCACATTTTAAACACATGAAGCAAGGTCCTGTTAAGATTTATTTTATGAGGTAGAGGGTGCTTGCATAGCATAACAAGTTAGCCTTCTATTTTCAGATCACAGACCCAAATTCTTCCTGTCGGTTTCCCAATAAATGTGCCCATCACATGCTCATGTATTAATATAATTTGGCAGTTTATGTCCACTGTGTATACTGTCCAACCCATCGATACTTTGTACAACATTGCAGACTTGGTGTTTGGGGGGTTGGTCACATGCGATCATATTGAGGCCGCCAATAACATCATTGATGGGGAGATTTTGAATATTCGACATTCCATTGTCATCCCTCTTCCCCGTAGTTGTGTCAATGGCACTGACAATGGTTTTCCTGCTGTGTATATGTCATATGTTGTGCAATCATTGATAGTTTGGCCAGCATTATGGGAACATACAAAACCACTATTACAGATCTCATGAATATGAATTCGTTGGGAAGCTTCCATATTGCAGCAAGAGACATAATTGCAATACCTTTGACAACATGTTCATCACATAATTTGAAATTTTCTTCAAATAGTGATTTGCATATAGAAAATGGAAGTTATGTTGTAACTATTGGTAAATGTGTACAATGTAGCTGAGCCAAGTTATTGTTGTAATTCTTATAAGCCTCTGAGATCAGTCTTCCTTCTGAGCATGTTGGTTTCAGGATTATCTTATCTTATGTATTTTTGTAGTAGTTAGTCAGTGGTGAGCTTACTAGTTAAAAAACAAGTATGGTAAGCTTGACGTTTCAAAGTTGGATGGTGATCATTTGGAGAAAACAAGGCTATCATAATAAGACTTTGGAAATGATTGCAATAAAAGCTAGAAGTAATGCAGTGTCATAGAGGAGGACTTGAACTTTACTTGTAACATTTTGGTTTTTGGGAAAAAAGGTGTAGGCAAAGAACGAGCAACATTCACAGTCATGGTTGTGCTTTTGGTTTGGGAGAAGCGAATTTAACCTACAACTATTTTTCTATTTTCATTAAGGAAATTGGAGAAGGAGGATCATTTAAAATCCATTTTGTGAGAGATTAGTGAAGAATGATGTAGAATCCATAGACTGGGAGATAAGACATGGTGAAATGTTGGTTCAGAAGAGAGATCCCAATGTCGACTATGCATTTAAGCCCCATCTAAATGTTAAATTGGGAATTACCTATGATTCAATTAGGCTTGAAGTTTTCATCAACCTGGAGACTACTTTTGGTGAGCTTACTTATTGCAAAAACAGAAACAGAGTACCTATGTTTTCTTCCTTTGGACAGTTTTTGTTTGGGTTCCTATTTTAGAAATAAGGAGGGAAATGTCTTATTAGAAGGTCTGGTTTTCAAGGATATGCAAATACATCATGTTAAATTCATAGAACTAGAAGAAGGACAAGTTTTGGTGGCTCGAAATTCATCATGTATTCACATAATTTACTAGGGTGAATGAATTCCTGCATTATGAATGTTTCAAGCATGAAGAAGGCACAAACAGAGTACACAATCAGTTTGCAGTGCAAAGTAGCAAAATTACATGAAAGAAGATTTTTTGTGGTGTTTAAGTGACTATTGTGACCTCAACTGAACATGCCTTATTGATTAAAGAACTATAGTTTTAAAGGCTAAGGATACAAAGATGAACATTGGTGCTTTGGTTTTAATTGCAGACAAGCACTGTGAAATGTGTTGTGAACTCTTGTTCTATAAATTTTGAAGGAGTAAGCAGCTGCCAGGTGTTCGATGGATGCACGCCAAATGTCTAAAGGGTCAATTATGAGCTGGGAAGTCATCTTCCAAAGGGAGAAGAACTCAAAGGGACACATCATCATCCATAAAGAGGATGTTGGAAACATTTCCATCTTTAGCCTAAATTTTAGTGCTTTGTTGTTTTCTGTTATCCACCTATTTTCACGCCTCTTTGAGGGCACAAGGATCCTATGATAGAATTTTTATTCGAATTTTAGCGCTGTCATTGACAATCTATGTTATAAAAAGACTATTTGTAAGTCTGTAGGGGGGTTAAAATGAGAGAGGAGGGAGGTTCGACCTTAGGGACTTGAGAAGGCTTGTAAATATTGAAGACTCATCAGACTGTATTTATGGATTTTTTACTCTTCAATGAATATAAATCAGATTTTCCTTATTCATATATACTTTCTGTGTATTTGTGCCATTGGTGAATGATTCACATGGTTCTTGTTTCATTTAATGATTGAGAGAAGCCTACATTTCCTTACCTTAATGATATAAGTCTGCAAATGTACCTGTTAGCACTCTGTAATTTTCCCAAGGCTGTGATGGCAGTCACAGAGGCAACATCAAAACCACTTCGAATCTTGGATCTAGCCCTCCAAAACTCAGAGAGGGATCTCTCTGTCTGATATAACTTTGTTTGAATAGATATTAGGCTAGTTACACAGAACATAGGATTTGCTTTTAGTAATTGGGTATGGGCAGAGAAAAGAAACCATGGGCTATGGAGTCACTGCAACGAATGATCAAAAATCCATGTCAACAGGCTAATATTTGCAAGGCAAGGTAGACAACTCACTGGATCCTTTAATTTAAATGAAATGGGTGAGACGAAACATGTCACAAAATCCAATTAAACACAGAGCAACTAAGAATTCTGAGTTTAATCTTCAGTGGAAAACATAAAAAACTATACCAAGCCAGAGACAAAGGGTGCATTAAAACCAATTTTGTTCTTAATCTTCTTGGAATAATTCAGAGGAAGACATTAATTATGATTAACAGAGAAACAAATCAACACAGAGGGATGCACATCACCAGTCAAAATAGTCACAAGAATCCTACAACATAGCACTGTCTAATTGAATTGATGAAAAAACATAGAAAGCTTAGTGAGCTGTTTTACAAAATTTAAATCATGGTCCTCGATTGATCAACCTTTTTACATTAAAAATCATCTCTATAAATAGGAGAGGTATCCCCATAAGTTTCGAAAGTCGGGTTCAACCGCCTCGGCCAAAAATAGCCATAAATCCCCAAAAATCCTGAACTGTCCGCCATGAAAGACGGGCCGGTTTTCTGCGAAAAAAGGGGTCTGAACAGACGTTTGTTTCTCTTCAACGCTAACACCTGGGAAAAACATGAAGGAGGTTATTGTATATGGGCATGTTCTGGACAAAAAAATCCTTCGGTTTCACCAAATTCTCCTCCAGCTGGCCGTAACATCTCCCGCAAAATCAGGACTGTAACGGAAAAATGAAAATCTGAAAAAAAGGGCCTTGAATATGGCTTCGATTCTCCCTACTCGTGGAACCTGTGAAAAAAATGAGAGAGGTTTTTGTTCTTCATCCCGTTATGGAGAAAAACCTCTCTCGGTTTCTTAAAATTCGTTTTCATTTTCCCAAAAACGGCCTCGGATGAAGACATTCTGAACATGCGAAAATAGGTGAAAAATGACAAAAGCGGTTTTTTTTCGGGATGGATGGTATTTCGGACCCCCTGAGGTGGTAAGCGGTTTTAGTGGGGAGGTCCGCTGGAATGGGGAGCCGACACTTGTCCAAAGAGTGGTAAAGGGAAACAACCATTATGGACCCCCCTCTCGTTAAAGTTCGGATGGTGAGGGGGTGTCCGGAAAATTTCTCATTCATTGATTTGGTTTATTATGTGATGTATGCGTGGAGGTAACATGTTTTAATAATTTGGGTTTTAATTCTAATGTTTTGTGATGTGTTAAGCTTTATTGTGTTTTCTTTTTTGTTTCTTTTTTATTATATTTTATGTTTTGTTTTTTTTAATGTATGTTTTATTATATGTGTTTTAAGTTTTATTTTGTTTTATATTTTATTTTGTTTTGTTTTTTATTTTAATATATGTTTTATATTATTTTATTAATTTGTTTTATTTAATCTAAAAAATAATCTAGTTATTAAACCAATTTAATTATTTATTAATTAATTAATAGTTAGTCTAACTATTTTATTTTAAATTATCCTATACTAAACTTTATTACTAGCATTATTAACTTAATGTTTTTAACCTGAGTCTATTTATTCATGGAGGGGTAAGATTGGCCAGAGGTAGTCAACGGGGCAAAAGGACAAGGGAGTGAGGGCGCAGTGTGGATGAAGGATGCAGGAGAGTGATGGGGGAGCGAGCGAAATGAATGGAGGGGAGAAACGGGATCAACCAAGCCAGACTTCGTCATCACGAGAGAAACGCCAAATCAACAGTCTAAGAATCGAGTTACCTATGATTATATGTCCCCAACATAGGCTCTACCTGGGGATGGCATTTATTTCAGGAGGTGTCAAGAACCACAGACCTATGAACATGCAGATCAGTGCTTTATCCATTGGGTTGATCTCAAAATCTTATTCTGCAACACGTACATGTTTTGATCTTGCAACTGAAAACAAATCAAATGAACACTGTTGAAAAAGAGATGCTCAGAATGCTGAGCTTATTCACATTCTCCTACCTACCCTATGCTACTGATAATTTTGTTAAATCAAATAATACAAAAATGCCAATGAAGCCAATCAAGTAGCTTATGAGACCAGAGGACTATTTGATTGCTCGTTAGCACAGTGAAAAGAGCAGCTTGACCTTTTGCCCATAGATTCAAAACTGCAAAGTGTGATGGCCGCTGCTGAAAACATGATTGATCTTTACAACAGAGACCTCGACAATTCCGAAGGACCAGAGTAATGCCAGGAATAGATTGGGGTTCTCCAGTGAAAAAATTATCCATATAGGCAGCTATAGGATCAAGGTAGAACTCCCCTGTTTCTTGATATTCAACCTTAACCAACTCAATTTCATGATTTGATGCTAGGGTTGTGCTATTTGCATCCTCATGCACTTCATGACATGGCTGCAACTGCTCCGATGGGCTTTGTAATGTGACTTCTGCTGAAAAAGACAATGAAGCTGATTGCCTGATCATGTCAATATCATAGCAGCGTTTTATCCCATAGCTGGATGATGGAAAAAGAATTTGACAACACAAGTCATCCAACACATCTGATATTGGATCCTGTAGAAAATGAACTGACTGCTGCATTGGTTCCACTGAAACTTCTTGATTTTCTGTGTATTTATCCTTTAGCATATACTCAAGATTCTTTTAAAAAAAATGAAATGAATTAAAGCATAATGGTACAGAGTTATTGTGGATTAACTCATAATTTGCCTCAGGCTTTAATCTTTCATCTGAAATTTGAAAATCAAAGTAGGTAAAGGGTTGCAACTCTGGATTTAGAACAACCTTCACATCAACAATGACATCTTCACCTAGTTGATCAGAAAATTCTCCCTCTCTACTATTGACAACTTGCTTACAATTTCCTCTCAAAAATTGAAAAGAAGAGAAACATAAGGGCAAAGATTTTTCCCTTACTCTGAAACTTTTTGTCTCTTCCTCATTGCCATCATGACTGTTGTGCAAGGGTTGATTGTCATATCTGAACTGTAAATGATCTTCTTCCTGCCAATGACATGCTGCTGATTGCTTTGAAAAATCCACATCTATTTCAGCCTCATGCTCATCATCATACTGATCACACTTGGGTAGATTATCCAAGTGAGGAATGTCATCAAATATGCACATCATATCAGCTGGTTGTTCCTCTGCAAGTTGAGATGGAGCTTCATCTTTGATTGTGTTGTGAATTGAATACATGAAAGAATCATTATCCAAACCATGGTACCATGGATGAACAACAAAATGTTTGGGAACAGTGACCGTCAATGGAACATGATGTCTTTGGACAGCAATCTCATCATTCATGTTGATCCTTTGCATCATCTCCTCCATGGCACTGGCCAAACTGTCCAGTTTATCTTCTGAAGATTTCAACTGCTCCTTTTCTTTGTTCTTTACCTTTGACCTTTTGATCAACAAGTTGGCCTCCACATCAACTGCAATGTTCTACATTTCTTCGAGAGTTGCAGTGTTCCTTTCTCTTAATTGGAATGCCATCTCAGGATCGAAGGCATCTGGGTAATGTAAGTGAGCTGATCCTGGGGGTCGCCTTATATCAGCAGGTATTGCATGATATACCTTATTGAATTTGGCTGAAAAATGATGTATTGTCTCCCCTGGCTTTCTTTTCAAGTGGTCATACTCTTCTAGGATGAGGAAAACATTTCCCATGACCACCCATCTATCTAGGAAAACTTGCATGAAGTGATGGAAATTTTTAATGCTTGCAGCTGGGAGTTTTTTAAACCAATTCTTAACTTTACCTTGCAAAGACAGGGCAAAAATCTTGATACACACATCATCATCTTCAACCTCATAAAGGTCAAGGAAATCCTCAAGGTTTTGAATATGCTTTTCAACAGTGATCTTCCCATTTTCTCCATCAAACCTAGGCAGATTATTGATGTAATTGACAGGGAGGTCATGGAGAATAGGAGGCAAATCTAGAGGCTTGTATCGGTCTAGGACTTTTGTGAGCATATGAGATGAAGCAAGAGGCTCATAACCATCCAGAGGTTTAGCAAGAGTAGGAGATAAAGCAGGAGGCTTATGTTTCACTAGGGTTTCTACAGGTGCATCTGGGATGTGCACAAGTGTATGAGTATGTACATAATCTACAATTGGGGATATGATCTCTTGAGGCTCATCAATCAACAGGTGGTCAATGTAATCTTCAGCAATATACTTTTGATCAGGCTTAGAATAAGA
>JZKD02S0930004.1:761109-789724 GCA_000966675.3 Picea glauca
ACTCAGAGAGGGATCTCTCTGTCTGATATAACTTTGTTTGAATAGATATTAGGCTAGTTACACAGAACATAGGATTTGCTTTTAGTAATTGGGTATGGGCAGAGAAAAGAAACCATGGGCTATGGAGTCACTGCAACGAATGATCAAAAATCCATGTCAACAGGCTAATATTTGCAGGGCAAGGTAGACAAATCACTAGATCCTTTAATTTAAATGAAATGGGTGAGACGAAACAGGTCACGAAATCCAATTAAACACAGAGCAACTAAGAATTCTGAGTTTAATCTTCAGTGGAAAACATAAAAAACTATACCAAGCCAGAGACAGAGGGTGCATTAAAACCAATTTTGTTCTTAATCTTCTTGGAATAATTCAGAGGAAGACATTAATTATGATTAACAGAGAAACAAATTAACACAGAGGGATGCACATCACCAGTCGAAATAGTCACAAGAATCCTGCAGCATAGCACTGTCTAATTGAATTGATGAAAAAACATAGAAAGCTCAGCGAGCTGTTTTACAAAATTTAAATCATGGTCCTCGACTGATCAACCTTTTTACATTAAAAATCATCTCTATAAATAGGAGAGGTATCCCCATAAGTTTCGAAATTCGGGTTCAACCGCCTCGGCCAAAAATAGCCATAAATCCCCAAAAATCCTGAACTGTCCGCCATGAAAGACGGGCCAGTTTTCTGTGAAAAAAGGGGTCCGAACAAACATCTGTTTCTCTTCAACGCTGACACCTGGGAAAAAAATGAAGGAGGTTATTGTAGATGGGCATGTTATGGATAAAAAAATCCTTCGGTTTCGCCAAATTATCCTCCAGCTGGCCGTAACAGCTCCCGCAAAATCAGGACTGTAACGGAAAAATGAAAATATGGAAAAAAGGGCCTCGAAGATGGATTTGATTCTCCCTATTCGTGGCACCTGTGAAAAAACCGAGAGAGTTTTTTGTTCTTCATCCTGTTATGGAGAAAAACCTCTCTCGGTTTCTTAAAATTCGTTTTCATTTGTCCAGAAATGGCCTCGGACAAAGACATGCTGAACAGGCGAAAATAAGTGAAAAATGACAAAAGCGGTTTTTTTTTTCCGGGATGGGTGGTATTCTGGACCCCCCTTGAGGTGGTAAGCGGTTTTAAGGGGGGGGAGTCCATTGGAATGGGGAGAGGATACCTGTTGGAATGGGGAGACGCCACCTGTCCAAAGAGTGGTAAAGGGAAACAATCATTCCGGACCCCCCCCTCTCGTTAAAGTTCGGATGGTGAGGGGGGGTCCGGAAAATTTCTCATTCGTTGATTTGGTTTATTATGTGATGTATGCGTGGATGTAACATGTTTTAATAATTTGGGTTTTAATTCTAATGTTTTGTGATGTGTTAAGCTTTATTGTGTTTGCTTTTTTGTTTGTTTTTTTGTTTGTTTTTTATTATATTTTATGTTTTTTTTTTATGTATGTTTTATTATATGTGTTTTAAGTTTTATTTTGTTTTTTATGTTTTTTTATTTTAATATATGTTTTATATTATTTTATTAATTTGTTTTATTTAATCTAAAAACTAACCTATTTATTAAACTAACTTAATTATTAATTAATTAATTAATTAATAGTTAGTCTAACCATTTTATTTTAAATTATCCTATACTAAACTTTATTACTAGCATTATTAACCTAATGTTTTTAACCCGAGTTTGTTTATTCATGGAGGGGTAAGATTGGTCAGAGGTAGTCAATGGGGCAAAAGGACAAGGGAGTGAGGGCGCAGCGTGGATGAAGGATGCAGGAGGGTGATGGGGGAACGAGCGAAATGAATGGAGGGGAGAAACGGGATCAACCGAGCCAGACTTCGTCATCACGAGAGAAACGCCAAATCAACAGTTGAATAATCGAGTTACCTATGATTATAGGTCCCCAACAGTACCTTTTCATTGTTATAGCATTATCTTCATGTGTACCTGATGTATGTATGATTTTACAGTTTGTAGCACTTATCCATATTCATTTAAACCTATTTAGTATCTGATTGAGTTCATGTGAAGCCAATTCTTCTAGAATACATTCCTAATTGTCTCATGAATGCAAGTGTTAACAGTCCATAGATTGATCCATCATTGAAAATTCTACTCGTTAAAGTCAGACTTGTATGTTACCAAGCTCACTCGATCTACAGTCTAGGGTGAATTATTGGAGAGCCAACATTTTTTGTGCCATTTCCGGGGAGAGAAGTGTGAAGTGATATTCCCTGGGAGAACAACATATATTCAACTCTTGATGGTAGACAAGAGAGGGATGCAGATGTTGACTGTAATCATCTACCTGTCGAATCCATGAAGGACAAATCAAGTAGTGACTCCACAATATTAAAATGTCAAAGGCATCTGCTGCTATTTTGGCTCGGAGGTTTGCACCTCTTAACTTTTCTGCAGTTCCAGGTATCTCACATCCAATACCTCATATGTAAGACTGGGGAGATTTTATTCCTATCTTTAGAGAGAGGAAGGATGATAATCCTGCAAATCACCTCATCAAGTTCCACGAGTGCATGGATCTACTAGATCTACATCATGAGGATGTTCATATGAAAATGTTCATGCATTCATAGGATGGTGATGCACGCCAATGGTATTTCTCATTACCTCCTTCCAACATATCATCCTTAAAGGATTTTCACACAGTATTCAATGAGCACTGTAAAAGGTATTTTTCAGATGAGTTTTTGTTTGAAGATTGTTTTGAGAAATATGAATTGCATGATGAGATTGGAGATATAGATAGAGAAGGAATTGTCTCTCACAATCTTCATTAGTTTTCTAATGCTCTTCAAGATGATATGTTTTCCCACAAACTTGAAATAGAAATGAATAATCAATAGGCTGAAATTTCTCCTGCTACAATTATATTTGATTGTTATAAACTTGAATATTTGATTTCTCTAGCTATAAAACATGAGGATCAACTATCTTTTTTCAAATAGCACTTGAAATCAGTGAAGGCGGCCCACAACTTTCAAATTTGTAGACAGAAGGAATTTGCAGCAATCACGAGGAACTGAATTTGTAGAGACCATTTATTTTCAAGATGGAACAACAAGAACACTGTAAGTATGATTTAGATTTCAGACAACATTTGACAGTTTTTCCAGATCTTGCTATGGATTAGGATATAGATCATGCTGGTGTTCATTTTCCAAATCATTTTGAGCATGAAGTAGAGGATGATTGTATAGATAACTACATTATTAAAGTTGATCATAATCATAATATTTTAAGAATTGCTCTTGAAAGATCAAGGAGGGCATCTGTTTTCTAGCAAAGGGGAATGCATGCATGAGCAACCATTTTTTCTGAATCAATATGATTGTGATCTTGGTTTTGAAGATCCAGTGGAAGACTTGCCGGAGTCATATCTTTCAGATTCTCTAAAGTTTTCATATTTTATCATATCATCGACACTTGTGGGTGAGTATGACTTCTTGAAATATTATTTATGGTTGTTGTTATGTTTTTTTTATTATCTTTTAATCAGTGGCAGAAATGGGATTGTTTTAATCGTGAATTTACTTGAATGGTTGTTGTGGAAATTTGCATTTACCTGAGCAAATTGGAGATTTGGTTAGAGTAGGATAACATAGGTAATAAACTCACTTCCTGAGCATTACCTTTATTCAGTTTGCACAATGTGATCAGATTTCCAGTATGAAGTTAGTTTGCAATAAAGTTTATCAGTCAATTTCTTTGAATAAGTGAAAATTTTTGGCAGTGTTTAGAGGTTGGTTGCACAACTGACTCCATATCCCAATGGAAAAGACCACTGGAAATGTTAGGTTCTTGGAGCCTCACAGGGAGGTCTCCATACCAGTTGGAGCCAATGTTAACGTGCAAATGCGCACCATCAAAATTTTAACTCCTTTGTTAAATTTGTGCTAGATTTTCCAAATCCCCAGGTCTTTTGTTAGATGTAATAGCCTCCAAATTATCCATCGAGTCTTGACGAGCTCTCTTTGATCGCTTTGGCTTAAAAGCCTCGTGATCCTTTTCCTTCATAATTGCATTGAAAAAGTTCAAGAAATCTTACATTTTTTCATTTTGCCCAGGTCTTAGCTTTTTAAATCAAACACATCACAAGTCCATTCCAAAATCCATATTACATGTCAAGCCACAAACAATACACAAACCAAGTGCCATGCCCCAAGCCCACAGGGAAACATAATATGCACTACGCGTCGATGATGTTATGAAAGCTTTGTATATATAAAGAACAAGACAATTGCTCATTCTTTTCAATGTGGGACTTTTCCCCATATTAAAATCAAAATCCAGCTGCCAGATCCTGCCAGGTGCACGAAGAAATGGTTATGTGATGGCTCCAGTGGCGGATGTCGGGTATCTCAGGTCTGTTTACAAGGCACAAAGAGAGATATGAGTTCTTATTGCTGAAAAGAAATTGAACCAGGTTTGGATGATATACCAGAGGGTTGCGTTGCAAGGATTTTCCAGCACTTAGGTCCGGTTGACATATGTAAGCTTGCTGGTCTTTCTCTTCAACACCATTCCTTTCGACGATGTCTAAATAGGGCCGCATGAGGAGTCTGCTTGTTAATTTCCGTTTGATCAATGGAAATCACGGGAATATATGATCATCGATACTGGATGCCAATGGATTCAATCATCTGAACAAGACTCAAATTCTTTCTACCGGTTTCTCAATAAATGTGCCTATCACATGCTAAAGTATTAATAGAATATGGAAGTTTATGTCCACTGTGTATACTGTCCAACCCATCGATACATTGCGGACTTGGTCACATGGGATCAGATTGAGGCCGCCAATAAAATCACTGATGGGGAGATTTTGAATATTGGGCAGTCCATTGTCATCCCTCTTCCCCGTAGTTGTGTCAATGGCATGTTTCCAGCCAATAATTCTTGTAAAAATTGATCTTGGTAAAATGTCTTTGCCAAGGGATAAATTTTTCTGTAGTTGCCTCCTGCTCCTTACAAAATTTTTTATCCTTTTGGTTTTGAGAAGGTTTTTTTGGCCTAGCTGTGTGTAAGAATTCATCGTTTTAATTTATCATTTGTTTTGTTTAATTTCATGAATGAAAGCATGAAATTATGACAAAATTTGGCTTGAGTAATCATCATACAGTTTGTGATTTATTTTGGTTCTTTTGTAAATGGGATTTGTAACTAAAAGACATTTATATTATTTTTATATAAACCTAAAAGTTTGTAAGCTTATATTTTTCATGAGTTGATCTATTATCATAACACTTGATTTATCTACTTTGGGAGATATGACATAGTCATTTCTATTTTTGGTTTTATGATTTTACATTTGCTATATCCTTGAATGCGCATAACCTTGGGTTAAATTCGAAATGTGAATCCTACTCTTACTAGTCGTATCACGATCTTGTCACCATGGTACATGACTGGCACAGTCACAATTCCACATCACTCTGTGTCTTGCATAACTCAGACTTGAATTCATTATTGGAAGAGGTAAGTGGTGGTGTTTTGGGTTTAGTGTTCATTTCACATAATGGTTTACTATCCTGTGCATCCTCTATTTATTACCCACTCAAAGCTCCAAATGTTTGTTATGATAGCCTCACGAACCCTTAGGCATCGATTTCCTCCTGAGTATGCAGACCTCTTCCTACTGTTTGTGTGTTGGAGAACACAACCTACCTCTCGCTACCCTTGCTATGTCTATGAGATAGTACCCATGGCGCCCATGGTAAGAATATAACCCAATGGTTCACAAGCCCTTCTATCTCATGATGATGCCATAGACGACATTGTGGCACATGGTTGGGATTTTTTCATCAAACGGTTTGAGGGTTTTAACCTCGCTGTGGCCCAGGATTTCGCTGAGACGTTTGATGACACTAGGGTTAAGATTAAGGATCTGCAACTAGAAGTGACAGAGGCTCCCATCACAGAAGCTACAGGACTATCCCAGGAGGGAGAACGATGGTTCAAAAATGCCAAAATCGAAGGCTTGCCTTGGAGTTTTCTCATGGTCCCCAAGAAATCGAAGTGCTGCCCCAAAGGTACACCGATTACTCTCTTTAAACCATGATGGAACGACCTACTCCTAATTCTTAAGAAATTCATAACATGTGAAGGTAGATATGGCTTGATTTTCTTGTATCACGTCCACTTGCTGATGGTTTTTCTAGGCTTCAATTTAAATATGCCTTTCTATCTGTTTATGAGTCTGTAGAAAATGTCTAAGATTTATAAGAAGCAGAGGTTAAACCCACTGTCAAGCCTTTTCCACCATGGTCTCATTCGAATCCTTGTTTTATCGCATCTATCTAAGACTAGGGATACTTGGTAAACTTTCTTGTTTCGAAATAATTTCACCCTACCCGAGAATGAAATAGAATCACCTCACCATCTCAATAAAAACCCCAGTCCCTGTGGATCTAACCCTACTATCGAAAACCTATGTGTTGATCCACAAGAAGACCATGCAACCACATATCGAACCTTTGTTGCTATTGAGAACCCTTTGGGTAGAAAGCCACGATGCGATTCCATGCACAGAAAGTCAGTGGGCGAGGTTTTAGATGTGTTAAAGCACATGATTCCTACTATCCCTATTCATGAGATGACTCAGGTTGTTTTAAACAAATTGACTGTCAAGAAAAATCGCAGGCATAAGGAACATAGTAATTCAGAATTAAATTTTACAAACAAGAGAACAGGCATGCTCATTTCTAGAAGTTTGAGAAATCGCTAGCGAGATCATTTGAACTTGATCCCAGTGATCGAGGTCGATGATCACTTGTCCAAGGATGAGATCGATAAATTTCTCGTATAAGAGGATGTAGATGACCAGTTCCTGGGAAATGAAATTGGCATTGAAGCTACACAGTACGATTTCATTTCTAATATCCCACCGTTCCTAAAAAACCAAGAGGGTTTCTCTAGTATATGGCACGATCTAAAGCAAATCGCAGGATAGACCAAAGCGCCCTCTGCGAAAAAGACTCAACCTCTACCTACCATAGAACCAGTTCACTATGAAAATTGTCTTGATTGGGTTGAAAGATACTACAAGGATATCCCCTATGTCGATGCATAGTTAAACCAAATGGTAGCACAAAACTCCTTGCTCGAGAGGGAAAATGAAGAGTTAAAAGCATGCATTCGATCGAACACTAACAGGGCAAACACGAGGATTAAACAATTTGGTAATGTGATTATCAAGAAATCAACGAATTTTAACACTATCATAAATTCAGACTTATCAGATGCTTCTTTGTCTAATCTCTGAAATGGTAAAAAGTTGTTTTGATTCTTTTGATTTAATTCTGTTGGAGAATAAAATAGATAGATTTTTTTTTAATTTTCTTTTTAAATTTAAGACTAGTTACATAATCGTGAGATTCTATAGACAATCTATTTGAAAGTATTAGTTTGTATTGTTATCTAAAATTCGATTTCGTTTTATAGTTTCAGGAAAACAACAGTTTATGATGCCATTTTCAAGGAGGTCATGGATTAAGCACTCAATATCTTAGTAATTTATCATTTTTGAAAAGATAATATCATTCATGTAATTATTTTTTGATGTAAAGACTCCTACAGGAGTATTCCTATTGTTATCCTATTTTTGCAAAACAAACTTATTTTCAGGGATCATCCTCTATCTTATATTATAAGAGGTTACTGATCCAAGACATGTTTAAATAGTTGTTGTTGTTTAGTGTTAAGCACAACCTTTTCTGGATTACAGTATGGACATATAATTTTTTGAAGTGATATGAGAAATCAGTTCGCCATTGGCTTTAGACCTGTGTGAATTGTGCAAATGCTTGTTTCATTGTATTCTCCTATTACTTCTATGTTATGAGATGTTATTATTGTTTATTTAGCTTTAGTCTTGTCTTCATAAGATATCTCATATCGTTAAATATTTAAATGCTGTCTATGATCTGTTGGTTCACTTTTTACTTGTGATCAATCAACTATTTAGTTATTTTTGAGTTTACTTCTGATATCAAATGGTTGATAACATCAATGCCTAGGATTGAGATTTATTCCGTCCTTAGCTGTTGGTTATCTTGAGGCCACAGGAAATACATTTATTTATCTTTTTGCTGTTATAAATTCACTCCACAAATATCAAACAATTCTTTGAATTTATTTTGGAAGTACTATGATTGTTCTTTTCATAGGTTTCCACTTAATGCAGGACAAGCATGAGCTCAAACAACACAGAGATATAAACTTAGTTTTGTTTATCAAATAGAGGTTAGTCTATGCATCATTTATTTAAATTATTTATGAATGAAAATGATTGCGTTATCTAGACGTTAATTATCTTTGTATGTTTTCGTCAAATCATTACAATTATATTCATTCACTATTTAATAGTTTGATAGTTTTGATCATTAGAATAAGTTTTTCTTTTACTTAGTTGGTTTAAGAAACATCACCTCAAACAACCACTTTCGCAAAGCTTTGTTTAAACTTTGCAAACTGTATATCATCATTATATATTAACACTCTTGTTGTACATTTGTAATTAGTGTGTCGATCGTTAGAATAATTTCTTTAGTTAGTTTATTTCCTTTCATTGTTTTTAGGGACCTAGTTGGCTAACGGAGCCATTAAAACCGTGAGGTTATATCATACCAAACGGCTTGGGTGTCTTCAACAGCCTTGGTCTTGATCTATCCTTCCCGTTGTCGGCGTGTCATAAACTCTCGTCAACAAATGGCGCTAGAAGGAGGGTATGAAATTCATTGATAGCACGTGGAGGTCGTAAGACTCCCCCAAACAATTGTACTCCTGTCATAACGCGTAGTCGTTCAGACAATAACGTTACACTTGATCCAGATACTACCTCAAACATTACCCTTGACATTCCCGTCGAACCAGTGATACCAGTTCCTCAAGGGATTGACATTCAAGAAATTGTCCGCCAGTCAATCATAAGAACTCAGAGTGTTTTATCCCATATTAGAAAACCTGGTAGGCAACTTAATCAACCTCTTGATTTCACAAATATTCAAGAACAACCTCAAGACACTGGTCTTCCTGAAAACCCTTTAGGTGGTAATATTACTAATCATGTTGAAGCAATTATCATTGGTGTTGGTGGATCTGATATCCCACCATCCCCACCTGGTTCTTCTCCATCCTCTTCGGGAGGAGAATCTTCGGACGAGGGTAGTTCTTCATCTGGACCATCTCAACCTTCAACTCCACCAACTCCCATGGAAAACCAAAATAATCCTTCCAGACCTTGGCTCGATCAAGATGTTTTGGTTGTCCCTGTACCCCAACACCCATTGCCTAAACATCTGGAGAAATGGCTGCCCAAATTTGATCGAGATTCAAAACAATCAGTTGAGGATCACATCAAAAAATTTATGCTAGTTGTTAGACTCCGAAGTTTCGAACACGAAGATGTTGTGTGCAGATTATTCCCATACACTTTTGAGGGGAATTCCTCAACCTCGTATTTTTCCCAACAACCTCAGATCATCGTCTCTTGGGACAAGTTTGAAACTTTTTTTCTAGAAAAATTCAGAGATGATAAATCTCCAGACGTCCTGGTAATGGAACTCTCTAGTTTGAAGATGAACCCTAAAGAAAAATTTAAAGACTTTAACCAGAGATTCCTGACGTTGAAAAACAAAATCCCTGTAGATTCGATGCCTGCAAAAAACTTGATTGTTGCATATTATACTAAGGCCCTGCATAACAACATTGCCATATGGGTAAAAAGGTCCAAAAAAAAAACATTGTTAGAAGCCTTTGAGGAGGTAAGCTAGATTGAGAACTACATTCTGAGCTTAAAAGATAATCTAAGCAGTGAGGCTGAAAGAACTTCATCCTCTAAAAAGAAAATATAAATTCTCACTAGGCCTCCTCAAACCAAAAATCAACAAGACACTTTAGACCTGGAGAGTTTGCAGAAGGCTTTCCAGAAATTGTCCAATCAAGTCGTAGATTTAAAAATATCAGCTAAGGAGGCATCTACAAGTAAATGAGGTTTCCGACCACTTTTCGGAAAACCTTTTCCTCCAAACTGGCCAAACCCGACCACAAAAGGTTTAAACTTCGACAGTCTACAGTATGATTTGCAAACAATTTTGGAAGCATGTGACAATTATGTTTCTTCTCCTCCTGAAAATCATGATGATATAGGTGAGGAAGAGACACCTGAAGAAGAAGACTCATATCCTCTCATTTTTGGGAACTTGTCGGACAACATCTATCAAGAAAATTTTGAAGTTGTCCACCCCTACAACACTAGAAGTAAAACACAAAACAAGCCTCCACCCGAAACAAGTAAAAATGTGTTTTCAAATCAGTCAAAGAAAACTGAAACTAGACAAAACTCTGCTACCCTAGTTTTAGAGTATGATTTAGTTGAAGATCTTAAAAAATTAAGGGAAAATATTTCAGTTTTTGAATTGCTGAAATTTCCACTTATCCTACAAAAAATGCTCCAAAGCATTGTTGAAAATCATAAAAAGAATGAGGTTATCAGTAAGAAATCAACATAAAGTGACTCAAACGAAGCTAAATATGTCCCAGGTAAAAAGTCCTCTGAAAATCAGGATAAAAGGGACACATCAAAAAACTGTAGGAAACTTAGATAAAACTATTTCAGGAACAACCTTAAAAAATCAACAGAGTTTTGTTTTTTCTCAACAGAAAAATGTGCCTCCCTTTTTATTAACTTTCAAAATTTTCAATAGGAATGTGCATAACTGTATGGTTGATTATGGCACCTCGTCAAATGTAATGCCTTTTTTTGTATGCCAAAAAATTAATGCTGAAGTAAAACCTTATGTTTTAAAGATCATTTAGTTAGATTGAACTAGTGTCAAAGTCATTAGTGAACTTAAGAATGTACTGATTATATTATCGTCCAATCGCAAGGTTAATCAAGTAATCAATATTATTTTTGTTGACATTCCTAAAGTTTATGGTTTGTTTTTTAGTAGAGATTAGTCAGAATAGTTACACGACTATTTTGCTATAGACTAGTCTCATTTATGGCTGCCAAAAAATGGACAGCCCAACAAGATCAGAATAAATAGGGAACGTTACCTCAAGTTCACGGTGACAAATTTAAATGAACCAAATGATCCTTTTATTACAGTTGCAAATTCGATTGAGACATAGGGAATGAATACCTTCTTTGGTAATTTTATGAGTGTAATTTCCTCTATCACCAACCCAGAACAACAATCTGAAGTAACAACCTATACTCAGGCAACAGCTTTGCCAAGTACTCCAAATATTTCCAATGATGAATAAATCTGGTCTTTATATTTTGATGGATCCAAATCCTAGGAAGGGGAAGGTGTTGGTTGTGTTCTCATCGATCCCACAGGTAAAAAAAAATTTATTGCATGTTTATTTGAATTTGAATGCACTAACAACACCACATAATACAAAGAACTTTTGCAGGGACTAAAGAAGGCACTGGACATGGACGTGCAAAATCTGGTAGTATTTGGTGATTTTGAAATCGTAGTCAAACAGGAAAGAAATGCAATACATTTTTTTATCACCGCATTTGAAGAATTACCAAAACGAGGTATGGGGTTTAATTCACAAATTTCTAGCATTTAATATAAATTTCATTCCTAGGTCGAGTAATTCAGAAGCTGACTTACTAGTTAATGTTGCTTCTAGATTGTTGCCCGCGGAAGGTCTTTCTCCTAACACATTCTCAGTTGAATTGTTATTCATGCCATATATTCTTGACAACATCACAAAATGGTGAGTATTTGATGACGACCAACATATCATCAATTTTTTTCATATGGAAGACACCTTCCAAGATGCAGTAATCGATGAAAGCACTCATGACGAAAATCTCCGAGACTTCACGGTAATATCTGATCCTTGATCTACAGAATCATCGTCCGAGCTAGTAAAATCTATCCCCAAATATGTTGTTAGATTGGAAAAAATTTATGACCTACATGACAAGTTTAGAGGGGTAGTAAATTGCAAAACGAACAGTTCCTCTTTGTTGTATGAAACTGTAAATGTAGGGACACAAGATCGTCCTCAAAATATCAATCTAGGAAAGGGGTGTTCTGAACAAGAAATGTATGCTTTTATAAAATTGTTCAAAGAATTTAAAGATGTATTTGCTTGGACATACGACGATTTAAAAAATTTCGACCCAAACATAATACAACACGTAATCCCTACAAAACCCCAAACTCATCCTTTCCAACAAAAATTGCAGAAAATGCATCCTAAATTGGAACCCAATGTAGAAAAGGAACTAAATAAATTACTCACTGCAAAGATCATCTTTCCAGTTAGGCATACTCAATGGGTATCTAACTTGGTCCCTGTAAGGAAGAAGAGTGGAGAAATTTGACTTTGTGTCGATTTTCGCAATTTAAACTGAGCATCTGATAAAGACAACTACCCTGTTCCTCCAACGGAGCAAATTCTGCAACAAGTGTCTATTTTTGAAAGACTATATTTATTATATGGTTTCTCAGGATATAACCAAGTTCTTATGTCCCCTTCAGACTAGCTTAAAACCACCTTTCGTACCCCGTGGGGCACCTACGCCTACAAAAAAATGCCTTTTGGACTGAAAAATGTCGGTGCCACTTTTTAGAGAGAAATGGACATTGCTTGTTAGCACAGGGGCAGACCCAGGGTTCAATGCTCAAGAGAACACCAAGAAAACCCTAACTACCATCCCTTTAGGCAACACCTGCGAAGCAGATGAAGTCTCACCCAAGCTAGAGGCATGGGTGGTTATAGGACTCAGATGTCTGCAACCTTAGCTGGGACACATATCTATAATTACAAAACCTTTACAGATCACTTAGAAGTTACAATTCATCGGTATTTACCCAATATCTACTCTGCAGTAAAAACCCTAATCACAGAGCATCGCAGTATTCACATAAATCCAATATATTCAAGCACTAAGCACATCAACATAGATTATATCTAACATTCATTCACATTATTCAGCAGTAAGCTATCATATTAGATTCTTCCAAGCATATATCAGTGCACTAAGCATTTAATCACATAAACAAGAGAACAAACATAAATTACAAAGAAACCACAACACAGGATATACGTGGTTCACCCCCAGCCTGGGGTTACGTCCACCAACTCTTTTTCTTCTTTATTATCTATGTCAATATTCTACATGCACAGAGCCACAAGATCCTACTCCACATAGGATAGGAGATCTGTGTGCACCTCGACATATCCTCCTTCCCCGAGCTAAGTTATAGCACAAAGCTTCTACTCAATCTCATACAGTCACTTGCACTTATCCTTGCAAGTTCACACAACATGCAAATAGCATATACAACTATCACTTGCACTTAGCACATCATCACACAGATGCCCATATCGTCTCATACACGCTGCTTCTTACATCGTCTAAACATCTATTTATATATTACAAAAAGGGCCTAAACATGGGTTAACCCATGGGCCGACATTCCCATACCCGTTACATAACCCAAAACCCAAAAATCCCTAAAAAGGGGTTGAGATACCATGATCTCTGCTTCGACTTGTGATTTTGCTTCGACAGTCTGTCGAAGTCCCAAAAGTAGGTCAAACATGACCAAGGATCCTCAAAACTTGGTCAAGGGCCAACAGGCCCCCAACACTCACCTGTGACTCGTCCCGAGTCACTCTGATTTGGGTAGCTTTGCTTAAAAATCCTCTAGCTTGGCTCGAGATGCTTCGACTTGTTGTTGCGCCAAGGACTCCCGCTCGACGAACTCTTGGATAACTACTTCGTTGATAGGTCCCTCCAAGCGTTGTTTAGCTGTAGTGACGACTTGCTCTAGTTCTACTCCTCGACCTTCAATATCTGCAAACAGTTGGCAAGACTCGTCCTATATTGGTTGGAGCCTCTGAGTCACTTCCATGACTTTTCTCTGAATAGTGTGGATCTTCTTTTGAGCAGTGCATTATTCTTGGGATCACTTCATCCTTTCAACTGTTGACAGGGGATTCAATTGCGCCTGTATTGTTTCTTATTTTTGCTTAGCCTCTTGGAGTTGTGACTCTAGTGCCTTCAATTCAGGATCCTCTCTGAGTATCTCATAAGTCTGGGCACTACGATCACTTAGTTTTTTACATTCCATGGTGAGGGCCTTGATTCTCTCAACTGTGCTTCAAGCAGTTGCTTCTATTTGATCTCGTACGTCCTGTGGAGTGTTCGGAACTATTCATAACTCCAGACCTACGATTCTCTACTGAAGCTGTTGGATAGCTTCCGCAAGCTGCGCTACTTGATGATCTACTGGTTCTTCTTCTTTTTTCTCTAAGCCAGTCACAGAGCAAAGTGTTGTATTGACTGCTTCTTTGAGTCTGAGCTGTTCTGCAAGAAACTTCTCTTTCTCTTGCTAGATTTGTGCTTTCTCTTATTCAAACTTTGTTTGGAGGGAAACCTTCTGTTGCTGCACAACTCGACATTGCTCTATGACTACTTTTTGTACTTGATTTAGGGCCTTTGTGGCCTGTTCTGTTTCTTCCTGTGTGCGATGAAGGCAAACTTCAGTTACATCAACTAGTTTGCAGAGTTGGGTAGGCTCATATCCCAACTCTAGTGATTCTTATGGTGGGGGTGCAGTGGATACTGCACGGCTGGATTGAAGGGCCTGTTGTACCCCTCTGAGTTCAACCTCGATTATGTCGTACATCTCTTCTTGCTTGGCTTCATGTTTCTGCAAGGTGTCCTGTGAGGCATCTACTACAACGGTGATGATGAAGTCGAAGTCATCGACCGTGAGCATGGTTTGCATCATGGTTTTTCTCGCTCTTGACTTCTTCCGTGAGGTAGGTTTCGTGGGGGAAACCTTTATTTTCTTTGAGGGATCAACCTCATCAGCAGGATCCCTAGGTAGTGTTACTTCGCCTTACTTTTGATGATCTTCTTTGCCATTGGTCTCTTCTCTATATACTTCATCATCACCTCCTCATCCAGGTGATACTAAAGCAGTTTCATCTGATGTGTTGCTCAGGTTTTGTAATTCTTTGGTCTTCTTCCTTCTGCTGGTTCTAGGTGTGTCGTGTTCTTTGTGAGTGGCCTCTGAGCTGCCAATTAGTTTGGGATCAAACATTTCTACAGGGTCAGCAGGGATAAGGTTCTCTATAGACCAGTCCTTGGTTATCTCCTTGATGTCCTCCTCTGTGAGATTATAGTATGACTGAAGCTCTTCTTTATGATCGTCTGCTCGCGCAATGATATAAATGAAGTGTCGATATATGCATAACTTCATGAGAGGTCTGAATTGATGCAGGGTGTTTGACATCATGCGAGGGACATCTTCAATGACCCTCTTCAATTGGACGTAGTATGTATGGAATATTGTGTTCGATTTCCACTGTTTTCCCATATCTCTCGAGTATCAGAGCGTGGTGAACTTCGCTACGAGTGGTTCGAATGGCTTAATGTCTGGGAAGGTCGCACCTTCCGACATCTCCCAAGCAGTAAATGCTATGAGGATCAAGATCCATCTAAGTGGAACTCATAGCCCAGATCCTAAGCTTCGCGACAATCCAATTCCAGTTGGTTGACTAAGTACTTTGCCCAGTTCATCTGGAGTCCTTATACACATTTCCCAGCAAGGTCAACAATGAATCCTGTGACCTGTGTAGGTCTGTTCTTTCTCACAATATTTCATGCGATTAACTAGCAGCCTAGGTGCACTGTGCCATTCTGGATGGAAGCTACCTTGTAGCCTCGCGTCCCCTTTTCTACATCTCCATATGTGTCTTTTATCCTCTATGCTAGTGCGCGATCTATAGCCTTCCCTGGGTAGAAGTCTTGTGGGTCGGGTCCCTGCATGCTCAATCCGGTGATCCTATGGATCAACGTCGGATCGACTATGATGTGTCGGTATAGCCATAGATAGCTGCCATCGTAACATGAGAGCAGGAGCTTAACACACATTTTAACCTCCTGGTGCCTTCCAAAGTGAAAAATCTTCATCACATTCAAGAGCGTGGACTGCGCGAGGTTCATAGTCCACAGTTGGGGGATTATTTTTGAGTTCTTCCCCTTCGTCCTGGTCAAATAATTTTAAGGAGCTAGCATGTTGTAGTTCTTGCAATCCCCTAGGTTGAATTCGTTGAACTTCAACGTCGCGATCTTATCCTGCTGTGTTCTTACTTCACGTATCCCCTTTGGGAGGTACGCAGTAACCATGGTGTAATCAAAGTCTCTTGGGACATTATCACGACTCACCGAGCCAGCCAAAGGTGGGATGTATTTGGGTAGGATGGCCAGGATTAACTTCGTGTTCGCCAAGTCATCTCAATGCTTGGTTCTTTTCTCTGCTGCAGGTCGAGATGGTTCATATCCGCGAGTAGTCGACGAAGAGGCTTTCACTCCTCTCGTCGATGAATTTTGAATATCGACGGACATCACCTTCTCAGCCATAGGGTCGATTAGAACTTATTTGACAACTTTCTCTGCGGCGCTGATATCATCTGACATTCACACTTAGATTGGATAAGTTAGGTGGATGAATGAGTGCTCAAAGCAATAAAACATGTGTTGATCTTAATAAACAAAGTGCGGTAGTAATGGGTTGTCTTGGATACAATTCACAAAAGCGTTATCTGTAACTATTTTTCAGGGACAACCAAATCTAGATAATATGTTTTCTTCCAGGAAATCTATGACCACTGAATCTGTTGCTTTTCTGGTCGGAATAGCTTCCACCCATTTGGTGAAATAATCGGTAGTGGTCAGGATCCATATATGTTGAGCGCTGGAATGTGGGTTAATTTTGCCTATAAAATCCAACCCCCATTTTTGAAATTGGGCTTCCATTTTAATCGGAACCAAAGGTAATGCTGGGAGTTTCTGCTTTCCTACGAACAATTGGCAAGATTTGTAGGCTCAGACTTTGGTATTGACATCTGAAAATAGTTTAGGCCAGTAATATCCCACCCTCAGGATTTTATAAGTTGTTTATCTCCACGCATGATGTCCTCTGCATACCCCCTCATGAAATTCGTTTATGAATTTTTTGGTTTTTGACTCGACCAAACAAACTGGTAGAAAGCCTAGAGGGTCTTTCCAATACAATTGGATTTCAGATATACAATACTTTACCGCATGCAATTTCAGTGTCTTGGCTTTAGATGGAGATAAATCACTTGGGTAGTTCAGGGTTAGAAGGTAATATACTATGTATTTATACCAACCCGATGAGGCAAACTTCTCTTCAATTCTGGTTGGAGCTATTTCGTCATCGAATTCATCTATGTCCACACATCCTTCGTATTCTTGCAGGTTATTTATTTCGAGTGCTTTGAAATTTGATTCAACTAAGAGCTTAGCCAAACCCTGTCCTTTTATGAGCTTCGTCGGTTTGACCTCTAGATCAAATTCTTGAATTTTAGCGAGCCATCGACCCCTCTTCCCATCACTGTCGGGCTGCACCAATATATCTTTTATAGAATTGGTGGGACATATGCAATTACCTTGGAGTGTAATACGTAGGTTCTGAAAACCTTCAGTGCCTTTACAATAGCGTATGCTTGCTTTTCCATTATATCATATCTCAATTATGCATCTCTAAGGCTCTTAATGAAGAATGCTATCAGTTGCTTGAAACCCTCTTCGTTCTTTTGGAGGAGTACTACCACAATCATGTGTTCGGTGGAAAATGAGAAAATAAAAAACTCTTTTAGATAATTAGGGCTGGCTAGCACAGGTGCTTCACCTATAACTTTCTTGATATGTGCAAATGAGTCTTTGGATTATGCCGTCCATTTGACTTCATTTTTATTTTTCAACATATCTGTGATCAATTTCACGATTTCAGCAAAATTCAGGATAAATCTCCTCAAAAAATTTATTTTTCCTAAAAACGATTGGATTTCCTTTACATTTCTAGAAATATTTATGGTGTTTATAGCTTCGACCCTTTTAGGATCGATTTTAATTCCGTCTCGAGACACGATATGGCCCATGAGTTTACCCTCTTTCATCGCAAAGTGAGATTTCTTAGGGTTTAAGGAAAAACCAAATTTTCGGCATTTCTCGAACGTTTGCTTGAGATGTATCAGATGATCTTCATCAGATTTAGAAAAAATAGTCATATCATCAAGGTAAATGACCACGAATTTATCTCTCTCGTCGATGAAAGCGATATCCATAGCACGCTGGAAGGTCGCACCTACATTCATTAAACCAAAAGACATTTTGTCATACATAAATGTGCCTCAAGGGGTAGTGAAGGTTGTTTTCTCTTTATCGTGCTTGCTGAAAGCGATCTGATTATAACTGGAAAACCCATCGATCATTGACATTCTATTTGCCCCAACCACCTTCTCCAAAACGTGATCCATTTTGGGAAGTGGATAATTGTCTTTGAGGAAGGATTTATTTAGATTTCTAAAATCTACACACAGTTTGATCTCTCCACTCTTCTTCCTAACCGGGACAAGGTTAGCTACCCATTCAGAGTATCTCAGTGGCACAATTATTTTGCGTCAAAAATCTATTTAAATTCCTTTTCGACCATGAGCAATAAAATGGAATTGATTTTCTTGAGTTTCTGTCTGAAAGGTTTAACACCGGGCTTCAAAGGTCTTTTGTGTTCGATCACAGTGGTGTCATAAGTTCTCAGCTCATCGTAAGACCAAGCGAACACGTCTTTATACTGCTGGAGTAAATATGCATACTTACCTTTAATCTCAGGGGGAAGATATTTTGATATCTTTACTATTCTAGGCTCCTGTTTGGTCCCTATATCGCAATCTTCAACTTCTTCTGGTTGAGGTTGTAAAGTAGATTTTAGGGGCATGTCATTTTGGTCAAACAATCTTTCTAGAGGGATTAGTCCTTTCAGAATCTGATTTTTTTTAATACTAACATGCGATGATTCATGATCTTTTCTTGGAACTCTTGAGGATCCTCCCCTTCTTGCATAATCCAAGTATGGTCGTTTTGGTTTTCTTGGTCAATGTGAGTTTCAGCGAAATCATATACCATTTCAAGGAATTTTCTGATCTGTTCGTCATCTTCAATGACATGCTAGTGTTGTATATTATTCGGTATGGAGGGTCTATGCCTCACCTCTATATGATACTTTAGTTTGAAAGCTGTAGGAGGTGCGAAAGTTGAGGCTGCTTTGGCTAATGAATCGGCCTTTAGGTTTTCTGCACATGGAATGTAATGAACATTTACTGATGAGGAATTTTTTTCGATTAGATCCCAGGCACAATTTATGTAAGATCTTAATCTCAGGTGTTTGGCCTGGTACTGTCGATTTATCTTCTTCACAATCAACTCCGCATCTCCATAGACTTCCAAGTTCTTTATGTTCGTCTTCCTGCCAGCTTCTAGTCCCAAGACTAGGGCTTCATAGTCACAGAAATTATTTGTGTAGTCTATGTCCCACTGTAGTCTATAATAAAAGGGGATAACAAATTCATTTTCAGGTGCTACAAAAAGTACTCCTGCACCTGCTCCTTCACATGACGAAGTGCCATCAAAAAACATTTTCCAAATTCCAGTGTTATACACATTTTTATCTATCTTTTTTATTTATTTTCCTCTATAAAATTTTCTTCTGTACAATTATTTACATCATCATCAAAAGATAAAATACAACTTCCCAGGTCTTGATCAACGACATAAATAGGATAATTATTAGGATTCTGTGGATCACTTACTGTATATGCTAACCGTGTCTCTCTATATAACTGAGTGAACTGTCCACCAAAAACATGAATCGTGGCATAGGTCATGTCTAGTTGAAGAGATCCCCCAAGCTTGGCTCCCCAATACCTAGATAAGAGTAAACCATACTTCAGAGGTATATCATCGATAACTACATCCATTAGAACGTTTTTTACCAGAACCTATGAAAGAGTTACCACTAGATCTTTGATCATGCCCATACACTTAACTCTCCTCGAATCAAAAGAATACAGGTCTTTGTATGGCCTGGTGGTTTCGAGGCCTATTTTGTCCATAATAGACTTGGGTATCATGTTATGCAAGGCTCTGAAATCCAGCATGCAATTGTGCAACATACGATCATGCACATTTAGTGTAATGTAGAAAGGAGAAACAATATCCTTGGCACCTTCAAAATGTGGACCGAAAGTTATATTAGGCTTTTCATCTTCCAAATTTATCACGTCAGACTGACTCTCTAAATATGAAAAATTGATCATCTTGGTTATTTTCTTTTGGTATACAAGATTCTTTTCCAATTCGACTAGGGGTATTGGTATCTTGATCTTATTTATCTAATTTTCTAGGTTGAAACCTCCCACAAGTTTATCTGTTTCTTTGGTTCAAGCTTCGGTCTCCTTCCTTTCTAACTTATTTGTTTGCATTTATTTATTTTCAGTTAGTTTTGTTTCCAAAGTCTGCATTCCGACTATCTTAGCTTTCCTAGCTTGGATCTCAGCCTCCTTTATTTTGGTATTTTGTGAGTCAACTCCCTTTATTTTGGCATTCTACGTCTCAGTGTCTTTTGGAGCGGGCTCATATGTTTCGCCTCTTGGTAGAACTTTCTTTGGTTGAGTAGTTGACACAAATCTATTTTTAAGCCTCAGATTGTACTTGTGTTGGAGCTCGACCATTATAGTGTCAGCCATCCCTTGATAGGTAGAATCACCTGCATTATTTATGTTGTCATATTTATTTGATGATTGTTTTGTGTTCAAAGATCTCTCATAATCTTCCTTGGTTAGATGAGGTTGTACACAATCGTTGCCCAAATTGTTAACGTCTTCTCCTAGATCCTCAAACTCTTGCAAGTCATTTCCTCCTATAAAAGTGTTGGTTTTTAAAGGAGTTTGAATTTTTTGGTCTTCATTTTTAATCTGTCTTTGTTTAATTTGAGGATTGGGGTTTCTTCTGAAATCTCTCTTAACGAATTGATCTGCTTTGGATTGATCTAGCTCCATCCTTGAAATTTTATTTGATAGCTCTTTTATTATCCTAGCCATATCATCCATTTTATCATCTAAGGACCTCCCTGATCCTGAAGGTCCCGCTTGTTCTTTAAAATGTTTGGTCTCTCTGTTTCCTATTTTTATTTTTGTTTTTAGTTTACCATAAGCCATCATGTTTGACTCAATCTCCATGACAACATATTGCATTCGGGTTAGGTCGGGCCCTCTCCTTTCTCTCAGTAAAAGTGCAAAATCAGGTTCAAAGGCTCCTACAAAGGTTACCTTGGTTGCAGGTTGGGACAGTTTAACTTCGACTGGGATCTTATTATATAATTTGTTAAATCTTTGAATGAATTCCATAACGGTTTCTGAACTTTTTTTCTTCAAAGATCCAAACTCAGTCAGATAGTATAAATGGTCCTTGCTTTCACCCCATTGTCTAAGAAAGGAATCTTCTAGAGCATCATAGGATAATATCGAACCTGCGGGTAGACTTCGAAACCAGGTTCTCACCTAACCTTCGAAATTTTGGACAAACAACCGTGAATACACATCTTCATGTTTGAGACCTAGGATATTTGTGAATTGATCAAAGAAGTTTATATGTTCGACTGCGGTTAGGTTTCCTTCCCCTATAAACTTAGGTAAGTTTTTCATGTAGTTTTCAGGCAGGTCATGAAGGGGTAATGGAAGGACCAGAGGAGCGTATCTGGCAGCTACTTTAGTGAAAATCCTGGGGGGTGGGGGTGGCCCTTGGGCCCCCACTCCTCCTCCTGTAGCCGCCATAGATACTCTAGGAGAGGAAATCGGTACATTGTACATAGGGTTTTGGAATATGTATAGCGAATCTATAGCTTCTTCGGGAGGCGAGAAAGTCGAAAAAGGTGGAAATGGGATACGGGGGCTTGGTTCCTCTGATTTTCAAGAGATGTAAACAAGGGAACCCACATGTGTGGAATATGAGTATATGGTATACTCTTCGAGACTTAGTGAAGTCGGGAAATCTAACTGAAGAGTTGGAGAGATATCAATCGACACGAGCTTTACTGAGGGATTTTCTCCTTCATTTATGTAGGGGGTAGTTGTATGAGCTTCAGGTTTAATTTTCGAGAAAGCTAAATTTGGGTTTAGGGTTTCGGCCTCGACTGTCTTTGTTTCTTCAGAAAGGGTTTTGATGAGATATTTTTTCGAAGTCACCGCTTCGAGTGGATTCTTGGCCTTAGGTTGTGTGTGTCTAATCTGGTATACTACAGTAGTTGGCTTAAGGGAACCTCTTGATTTTAGTATTTTTTGGGATCGGGAACAAACGTGGTCTGTTTACCATCTGGATTTTGTCTGGTGTTCTTTCGACCAGATGCCAGCTTACACAACATGGAGTCACCAAGTGAATAATAAAAACTTATCCTTTAGAAGGTGTTCACTCTTTGTTCACTATCAAAGAGTAGAAGCTTGAAAATTTCGTTCTCCCAGGGAAAATGATTTTGTATCTCCGTCCCCGGGAACGGCGCCAAAAGGATGTTGTTCCAGAGTTTGTACTTAAGGCTATAAAGTACCGAGTCTAGGCATCCAAAAAGAGGGAAAAAGATATAAAGGAAGAAAACAACTGAGAAAAGAAGCTAAGGGTCATTTCTGAGTTGTCTGGGTCTAGCTTCCAATTGTTCTTGAATGTTTATGTCCCGTTCAATGGTTTCCCATGAACATTCGAGTTCGGCCTGGGTAGTAGCAGTTTTTAGAATGGTATTGAAAAGGTTTAAAGCGAGGATGGTTTGATCTGAGAGACCGAGTTCTATGTTGGGTTGTCTTGCCACAGGTACAGTCATGAAGGAACAGATTTTTGTTTTTTTATAAAGTGTTAGTTGTTTTTTCACCTTTAGATTATACGAGAAAGAAACCCAAAATCAAATTAAAAGTATAACGAAATCAAAGGTCGTTTTCCATAACTGAGTTAAATTTTAAAACCATGCATGAAGCAAGAGAAAACATAGAGCTGTTGAACAATGTGAGGCATCAATCAGGGAAGAATCTCACCTTGTGATAGAAGAAGAAAATAAGTAGGAAAAAACTTTAGTGAAGCATATGATATGGAAATATAAACAATTCACAGGTCTTGTACCTCCTGATAGCCGATACAGAGGAAAAGCTATAAACAATTAGATGACTAAAATAAATGATCACCACAGTAGAGGTTGTACTAAAATACATCTAAGAATTCATTAAATACACATATGATAAATGATGCAAAATGTGAAATAACAGAAGAAACACATAACCCAGTCTTGACAGAAAAAAGATTCTTCGATCTGCCTTCTATTAATTATGGAGAAAGAAATATTCTCTAGTACAATAGGCCCAAAGGAAAAAATCCTTTGTTCTCTCTTTCAAAATTATACTTATACAAGATTAAAACGCTTTGAATTCTAATCGTTCTAAAAATTTCGGTTACATATGGAAAATGAAGCGTTTCACTTCCTTGTCTCTTGTCTTCCTCCACGTGGGTAGGGCCTTTTCTTTTCTTTTTCTCTGGCTCCAAAAATAGGATGGAATAGGCATCTGTTACTACTTTCCTCCAAAAGTCTTCCCTTTCCCCTCCTTGATACAATTAACACACCGTTCTACCAACTGGGCTATCAACTTGGAAGGTTTGGCTTGGCTGTTCACCTCGAAAGTGTAGCAATTCTTTGCCAACTATGGCAATATTTTTCCTACTTGTTGGTCTTCCGTGATGATAGACCACAATTGCAAGCTTGGTTTTATCAACCATTTATCCACTTGGGAAATATCAACCTAACTTACTTGGGATAATTCAACTTGTCCTTTTTCCACATTTTCCTTGATGTCCAACAGATGTTTGGCTATGCCAATTTTGCTAGTGTTCCAGCACTACCTTCCTTATCGAGATCTAACAAATTTTTATTTATCAAGCTGAATTTTTCTTCAAAAGAATCTCTCATATCTTTATCTCTTTTTCTGCTCTCGGATATATTATGTTCCCATGCCTTCAGTAAGATGTTACCTCTGGTTTGCTCTGGGATAGACAACCTGGAATTGATGGCCACCTCTTCTTCGTTGTTTCTATAACAACCTCTTGGAAATAAACTCGAGCTGCCCCAACTTCTCTTTCTCTCAAGGAGATATCCTTTAACACTTGTTCTATCATATGAAAATGATTCTGTATGGTTTCTACTTTGGCAAGTAGATCCTGTTGAGCCACTTCTACCTTCTTTCATATTTTCATATCTTGGGATTGGAATACCGTTATGTCTATGTGATCCATATGGGTATTGGTGGCCACCCACCTTTCCATTTGGCTCAAAACAATTTTCTAGCATTTATGGTAATTTACTATTTTTAGCAGTTTTTTCGGGTCCTGAACTTCCGGGGCCATTTTGAGGCCCTAAATGATGTTTTTTTGGGTATGTTTCTCTTGCAAAATACCATCTACGATGCTATTTTGTCTTGAGCGTTGTAGGCCTCAGATAGATCTTTCCAACGAGCTATCGTGCCCCCTAAACGGAGATCGTATGCAATAGTTATGACTCCGAGAAGTTGATGGACTAACTTACCCAAACAGGGCCCACTTGACTTTTGGCGTTTCATCTTCTAGGGTTAGGTTTTTGGTTTCTACCTTCCTGCTTTTGATAAATAAGGCCCTTCGAACTCTTTTTGTAATGAGCTTGGTCACGGATGAGCGTATCTGCCACATCTCTTATCAGGGATATGCTACCACCATTCTAGCTATGTATTGTTTAACAGTTTTACAATTTCTCTATTTCATTAAGTAATAGAAGTGTGTGTTACTGTATCACTGTTTTCTCTGCAATACTATTGTGCACACTCTGTTATTTGCTTCTTACATTCTTTTCCTGCATAAATCTGGATCAGTGGTATCAGAGCAGACTACTCTTTTGTCAATTTTTCGTGCATGTCACCGACGAGGTCGGGATATAAGGAGTTGGGTCTCAAATTAGTTCAGATCGAGAGGGAAACCCCTCTCCGGCGCAAAAAACCGCCCATGGCGGAGGAAAAATGAGATTACGGAGAAGGATATCCTATCAAGATGTTGCTCGAGGAGGCTCTCGCGCGACAGTGAAACGAGATGATGGACAATTTTGCGCAAATTCTTTGACGGTTGCTGACCGCCATGGAAGGAACCTCGACCAACAATCAGTTTGGAGGAACAACCCCTTTCAAGGTACACGTTAATTTTGATATTCCATTATTTGAAGGACAAATAGATGCAGATGCTCTAGAAAAATGGTTGAATCATCTCGAGGGTTACTTCTCGGTCCATAACTTTTCCAACAGAGAAAATATTACATTTGCACTTCTTAAGGCGGTCCCCCATGTCAAGGATTGGTGGGAAATCCTCTGTGAACAGAAAGAGGAAAAATATGGTAATGAACCCACGCTGTTTGGGACAGAACCCACATGGGCATCCTTCGTTGATGCCCTCAAGGAGCAATACTTCCCTGTGGGGAACTATGACGACCAATACACAAAATGGGCAACTCTGCGACAAGAAAGGGACCAAGCAGTGACAGAGTACATGAACAACTTCCATACCCTGCGCACGAAGCTCGGCATCAAAGACTTCGAGCGACACCTGGTTCTGAAATATTGCAGCGGCCTGCATCGATACATTCATATCGAGATGGAATTCCTGGAAATCTTGTCATTGGGTGCCACCTACCGGTATGCTGTGAAAATCGAGAAAAAATTTAAGCAAAAGAACAAGCGGGAGTTCGGTTCGACAAACTAGAAGCAGGGTAAGGGAAACCCTAGTTCGCAGAACAAAGTACATAGCAAAGATATCCAACCCTCGGACAACCAGCCTAAGCCACAGGCAAAGAAGGGTAACTGGAAGACAAAGAAAGACACTGGAAAATGGTGTGAGCTTCATAAGAGTCCCACGCACAACACTGATGAGTGTCGTGCGAAACAATCATTGCTTACCGAGATGAAAGCGCCCGAGTCAGATCCAAGATCTGAATTGGAATCAGAGATAGATCATGGAAGGAAGATCATTGAAGCAGAACCCAACGTCACCATTACCACCACAAAGATCCAGCCCAACGATCCAGAGGAGACAGAAGAAGGGGAGCACCTCTTCCACTCGCAGATGTGGGTACAAGGGAAGCCATTACATTTCATTGTTGACAGTGGAAGCCAGAAGAACCTGATTTTAGTAGAGGTTGTCAAGTGGCTGAACCTGCCAACATTGCTGCATACGCAACCATACAACATTGGGTGGCTCACTCCAGGGTGATACATCCGCGTTAGCCAGCAGTGTCGCCTACCGTACGACATCAAACCCTTCAAGGATGAGGTAATGTGTGATGTTGCTCCACTTGAAGTTTCTGATGTTCTTTTAGGTCAACCATATATGTGGAAATGCCATGCTGTGTATGAATCTAGGCCTCGTAGTGTCATTGTTACTTTGAGAAAACAACGCTACCAGATACCAGAGGTAGTTCCCACTACTGCAGTCTCTCTCATCACAACTAAGCAGTGCAAGAAGGTGATTTCCCAGATCGACAAATTCATCCTCCTGATGATTCGTCCAGAAAGGAAACAAAAGACCGTGGCCACATCTACCGCCTCTACACAGGGTCACTCTACACAACACAGACAAGTAGACAAAATCAGGTCAAGCATTCCATTGACTTGATACCCGGGGTACCTATGCCGAACGGGCCAATTTATAGACGTTCCCTCATGGAAAATGAAGAGATCAAGTGCCAGATCGAGGAATTACTCCAAAAGGGGCATATTCGACCAAGCTCCTCACCTTGCGGGAGATCGATTGTGCTAGTATAGAAAAAGGACGGGACTTGGTGACTCTATATTGATTACAGAGCTTTAAATAAAATCACAGTCCGGAATTGGTATCCTATCCCCCGGATCGATGATCTCCTTGATCAACTAAAGGGCGGCAAGTATTTCAACAAGATTGATCTGAAGTCTGGTTATCACCAGGTCCCAATTGAGGCGACTGATGTCTGGAAGACTGCCTTCAAGTCTCGGGAAGGCCTTTTCGAGTGGTTGGTCATGCCTTTCAGATTAACTAACGCTCCGAAAACCTTCATGAGGATGATGGATGATATACTGCGACCATTCACCAATTCTTTTGTGGTCGTCTATCTCAATTATATCCTCATCTTCAACAGAACGTGGGAAGACCACTTACAACATATTGAGGAAGTCCTTCGCACCCTGCGACAACACAAGTTATATGCCAATCTCGAAAAATGCTCATTCGGGATGAAGGAAATTCAATATTTGGGATACATTGTGAATGAACAAGGTGTGCATGTGGATTCGACCAAGATCCAAGTCATTCGCGACTGGCCGACCCTAAGGACCATTACAGAGCTCTGCAACTTCCTAGGCTTGGCCAACTTTTATCGCAGGTTCATGTTGGGGTTCTCTAACATTGCTTGGGCCCTTAGCAACGTGACCAAAGGTGGGGCTAAAGCCAAATTCTTTTGGACCCCTACTCAACAACAAGCATTTGAGGAACTTAAGCAGTTCTTATGTTCAGCGCCTGTCCTTACTCTCTCGGATCTGCAACAACCTTTTGAAATTGAGACATATGCTTTAGATTATGCTGTTGGTGCAGTCCTCACTCAGCATGGCCATCTAGTGGCATATCACAGTGAGACACTTTCAGATACAGTTCGAAAGTACCCCACCTATGACAAGGAAATGTACTCCATTGTCCAAGCTTTTCGACAATGGAAGCATTACATCTTAGGCAAAGAGACGATTATTCACACTGACCACAAGCCCTTGCAGTTTGTGCAAACACAAGGGAAATTGCAAAATGACCGCCACCAAAAGTGGTCCGCATACCTGCAACAATTTCACCTGAACATAAAATATAAGAAGGGCAGCACCAACCATGTCGTTGATTACCTCAGTCGACCACCTGTGGCCACACTCAACACAGTGCTTAACTCTTGTGGCCATGAAACCTATGGGTGGTCTCACTTTTATGACAGTGATCCTGACTTTTTGGCCACCTATCGAGCAGTTTGTGCAGACACTCCAGTGATTGATTTTCATCTCCAGGATGGACTATTATGCCACCTAGGCCACCTCTGTGTTCCTTCAAGCGAGCACGCGAAGATGATCTGGGAAGCGCATTACAGTAGGGTCGCAGGGCACTTTGGGACTGAAAAGACAATAGCAGTGTTGCAAAAGTATTTTTATTGGCCAAAGCTCCGACAAGATGTCAGAAAGTATATTAGATCCTGCACTGCCTGTGCCATCGCCAAACCATCCATTAAGAAGCAAGGGTTGTATACCCCTCTTCCTGTTCCCAATGGGCCTTGGGAATCTATCTCCATGGATTACATGTTAGGACTGCCTCCAACCAAGCATGGGAATGACTGTGTGTTTGTGGTCGTGGATCGCTTCTCTAAATTGGCCATTTTGTCCGCCTGTAAGAAAAGTATCTCTGCCGAAGCCACTGCTAAGATCTTCTTTGAACGCATCTGGGTACATTTCGGGCTACCCCAGACTATCATTTCAGATCGCGATAGCAAGTTCCTCAACACATTTTGGTCCAACCTTTGGTCACTTATGGATACCAAGCTCACACAGTCGACAGCCTTCCATCCCCAAACTGATGGGCAGACAGAAGTAGTGAATCACATGATTGTGCATATCCTGCGGATGTATAATTCTA
>JZKD02S0930004.1:790620-819046 GCA_000966675.3 Picea glauca
ACCCAAACAGGGCCCACTTGACTTTTGGCGTTTCATCTTCTAGGGTTAGGTTTTTGGTTTCTACCTTCCTTCTTTTGATAAATAAGGCCCTTCGGCCTCTTTTTGTAATGAGCTTAGTCACGGATGAGCGTAGCCACCACATCTCTTATCAGGGATATGCTACCACCATTCTAGCTATGTATTGCTCAACAATTTTACAGTTTCTCTATTTCATTAATTAATAGAAGTGTGTGTTTACTGTATCACTGTGTTCTTTGCAATACTATTGTGCACACTCTGTTATTTGCTTCTTACATTCTGTTCCTGCATAAATCTGGATCACTATGACCTGTTTTTCAAAATAAATTAATTTAGATTGCAACAGTTTTATTTGCTCTTCCTGTTGACTTACCTGTGTTTGGCTTATTTGTGCCGACTGATGCATCTTCTCAAGATCGGATTTAAGTCTCTCGATTTCCTGTTGATCAGTTACTCTGGCTTGCTCTAAACCTTTATTTTCCTCATCCCTGACATTCACCTCTGCCGTTTCTACTTGAGCCTCCAATTTGTTGATCAAGAGGTTCTTATGTTTCAATCGTGCCTTCAAAGTTCCAACTGAATATTGGTTTGTCGTTGTATAAGCCCCCAATGTTCCTTCTACCTCATGGGAAAATTCTTCCTCTTCCAAGGCTGCTCCATCTGTTAGGATTTTGTATTTTTTAGCTATTGCGCCCGCTCTTTGGTATGTTTCTTGCTTCACCATGACCTTCCTTTTCTTACTGAAGAAGAATTCACTAGGAGACAACTCTTCTACAAAGATAGGTGTCAGGTCCTCCTTGAATATCCACTCGGTATCGGGGTTCCTCTTTGTGAATTGTAAGGGAGTGACAGATGCAATGGGGATGCCGATTTCCTTGGTAACTATCTCTGGGTTTCCTTCTTCTTGGTTGGGGATATCTGCTTCCCGATTCGAGATCTAAATCTCCTCTGTCTTGTCCTAAGTCTCTTGTTTGCTAGGGTTCGCGCCCGTTGAACTTTTATTTTCTGCTTGCTGTGTACCCAGAGGTTGTGAGTTTCTGCCCTGTAAAACTTTGGGGAGACAACTTCTCCTATGCTCTTGGAATTTATAAAAATCAACCATATACCGGGCAACAGAGATTGAACCTAGCTTAAAACTTCAGAGTAGGACCTCGCACCTTGGAAGACTTCATCATGAGGTGAGTCTTCGTGTTCGTATCTCTTCAACCCACAACTCACCATGTGATTACTCACAACCTTATTAGGGTCATGTTTCTTAAACTCAATGTCTACCAATTTCATTTCCTCCAAGGCCGTAGCCTCCACTTTGGCATGGCCAAAATCTAATAAAGAATATGTACCAATATGAATGGGGAAGGGTGGCCATACCTTCTTTGATACTCCTTTGATCTCCTTTATTATCCCACCGAGCACAGTTTTCCTGGTGATCTCGTGACATACTAGCTTGTTTGGTAAGAATAGCAGCAAAGCATATGGGGGGATAGAGGTGCCAAAAACCATGATATACAAAAACTCCGCTTCTATATACCAATCTTCCACGCTGCTCAGGTTGGCTGCGATGTTATCTGAAATCCTAGGAGGTGGATGGTCGAATATGGAGACATGCATTGGTACCATTACCCAGTTGAAAATATCGTAGACGAATTATTTGGCTTTATCTTCCCAAAGTTTCGAGTGGTATACATCAATAGGCTCTTCATTGGTTGGAGTCCAGTTCCATATCATTAATGGAAAAGGTGTCATGAAGCAAATAGAATCCATAATGTAAGAGGACATGAAGAATGAGGATGCTTTCCCACTCGCCTTTTGTGCTCGATATTCTGTAATTCGACTGGCCAGACTGTCTGACAACAATTTGGCTCAGTTGAAAGAGAATCCCTCTGCTACTGTGTGAATAAGCGGTACCCATGGGATAAATAAGTGAGATGTGTCTTCCTTCCCATACAGTCTGCAAACCATCATCGCTATATACATGAATTTTGCTACCAACGATGCGATTGAATAAATTCCATTAATATCGGCTTTGAATTTCGTGGGGTGCGAAACCCAATATTTGATCAGATAGGATAAGATTTTCCCAAACTTCTCGCATTCCTTCTTTTTGAAACCATCTACTAATTCAACATTGTGAGTAAGGTTTGGTATGAGAGACAATTTATACATTGCCTGTAAATGCTCTGGTCTGAATGTCCCAATTGGCACCTTCTGCTCATTGAATATTGTCCTAGTCGGGATGTCTACATGATCCAGCGCCCCTCTGATCATATCATAATAGGGAAAAAGACGTGGCCTTGTTGCTATCTTGTGCATCTCTGACTGAGCGATGATTTTGTATTTGGTGGACAAGTTGTCTTTCTCGTTATCACTGGAATCATCCGGACAATTTATCAACTCGGATTGCAGAATGTTGGAGACATACATCCATGTTTTGACAATATTGATACTTCTAGGCGAGGTATCAGAAATAATATATGAACCTTGACCTGGACTCTCAATAGTTTCCTTGGATGCTTTTCGTGGAGCCATGATATAGAACCTTGCAATTAGATGCCTTGTCACAGAAAATGAAAACATAGACAGAGGTTATCTTGGTGAACTGGCTCTGTGCAGATTAGAAGGAAACCTAAGATAATGACCGGAACCTTTTTTCTTTGAGAACTTAAGTCTGTGCGATTCCTTGCTGACAGAAAGTTTAAATCATTTAATAGAAAGATTTAGAAATAAAACGAGATCTTACTATCAATCACATCACTAAATTTCTAATAAATGCCATCAATGTTTGATAATTCACGATTTGAGAGGATCGTGGCAACGTTTAATTCTTGGTCCGTATGCTGTATGGGTTGAAGGTTGTTTAAGGTGTTAATTAATCCAGTTCAACCTTTTAATTAAGTGTGTTTAGTCCTTAATCCCTTTTTTGACGTTCTTAGTATCGGATGATTTTACTCCTAGTCTTTGAACCACGAACCCCAAATTCGCGATAGTGCGATTTGGTTGATTAACTGTGATTTGACTTAAGATTTTAATTAACCACGATTAATTAATTAATATTGCGACTTCGGGGATCAGAGTTACAAACATGTTTTTTTTGAGGTAACAACCGCTGAGTCGTGAAATCGTGATATAGATTAACTATGGCTTAAGTGTCATTATTCTTGTTATTAACCAGATTAACTTAAACTAATCTCACGAATTCGCATGTCAGACATTTGAAGGGTGTTCGAGGTGTGACTCCCGAAACTTGAGAGCACGGTCGGTGTATTAAAAGTGATAATCCGTGTTAAAGGTTCAATAATCGTGATTAAACTTAAAAGAACTTCTCCATTTCGCATGTCAGGATATCGAGGGTTCAGATATGTATAACCATGATCTATATGAAATTCCGAAATCTGACTTTTAGGCTTATGTGTATCGTTTCAATACTTAGAAAATAGGTGGCTCCAACATTTGATAACTAGAGTATTCGAAAAATACAATTTTTCCAACACATGTATTGATCTATTATCATAACACTTGATTTATCCACTTTGGGAGATATGACTTAGTCATTTCTATTTTTGGTTTTATGATTTTACATTTGTTATATGCTTGAATGTGCATAACCTTGGGTTAAATTCGAAATGTGAATCCTACTCTTACGAGTCATATCACGATCTTGTCACCATGGTATAGGACTGACACATTCACAATTCCACATCACTATGTGTCCTGCATAACTCAGACTTGCATTTATTATTGGAAGAGATAAGTGGTGGTGTTTTGGGTTTAGTGTTCATTTCACAGAATGGTTTACTATCCTGCGCGACCTCTGGTTATTTCCCACTCAAAGCTCCAATTGTTTGTTATGATAGCCTCCTGAACCCTTAGGCATCAATTTCCTCTTGATTATGCAGACCTCTTACTACTGTTTGTGTGCTGGAGAAAACAACCTACCTCTCGTTTCCCTTGCTCTATCTATGTGATAGTACCCATGGTGCCCACGGTAAGAATAGAACCCAATGGTTCACAACCCTCCTATCTCATGACGATTCCATAGAAGACATTGCGGAACATGACTGGGTTGTTTTCATCAGACGGTTTGAGGGTTTTAACCTCGCTGTGGCCCAAGATTTCCCTGGGACGTTTGATGGAACTAGGGTTAAGATTGGGGATCTGAAGCTAGAAGTGATAGAGGCTTCCATCGCAAAAGATACAAGACTATCCTAGGAGGGATAACAATGGTTCAAAAATGCCCAAATCGAAGGCGTTCCTTGGAGTTTTCTCATCGTCTCCAAGAAATCAAAGTGCTTCCCAAAAGGTACACCGATTACTCTCTTCAAACCCCGATGGCACAACCTACTCCTAATTCTTAAGAAATTCATAACATGTGAAGGTAGATATGGCTTGGGTTTCTTGTATCACGTCCGCTTGCTGATGGTTTTTCTAGGCTTCAATTTAAATATGCCTTTCTATCCTATTATTAGTCTACAAAAAATTTCTAAGCTTTATAAGAAGTAGAGGTTAAACCCACTGTGAAGCCTTTTCCACCATGGTCTCATTCAAATTCTTGTTTTATCGCATCTATCTAATACTGGGGATACTTGGGAAAATTTCTTGTTTCAAAATAATTTCACCCTACCCGAGAATGAAATAGAATCACCTCGCCATCTCAATAAAAACCCCAGTCCTTGTGGATCTAACCCTACTATCGAAAACCTATGTGTTGATCCACAAGAAGACCATGCGACCACATATTGAACCTTTGTTTCTATTGAGGACCCTTTGGGAAGAAATCCACGATGTGATTTCATGCACAGAAAGCCAGTGGACGAGGTTTTAGATGTGTTAAAGAACAGGATTCATAATGTTTTTATTCATGAGTCGACTCAGGTTGTTTTAAACAAATCGAATGTCAAGAAAAATTGCAGGCATAAGGAATAGAGTAATTCAAACTTAAAATTTTCAAACAAGAGACCAGGCAGGCTCATGTATAGAAGCTTGAGAAATTTCCAACGAGATCATTTGAGCTTGATCCCAGTGATCGAGGTCGATGATCACTTGTCTGAGGATGAGATCAATAAATTTATCACACAAGAGGATGTAGATGACCGGTTCCTGGGAAACGAAATCGGTATTGAAGCTACAAAATACGATTTTGTTTCTAATATCCCACCATTCCTAAAAAACCAAGAGGGTTTCTCTGCTATATGGCACGATCTAAAGAAAATCACAGGACAGACCAAAGCACCCTCTGCAAAACAAACTCAACCTCTATCTACTATAGAACCAGTTCACTATGAAAACTGTCTTGATTGGGTTGAAAGATACTACAGGGACATCCCCTATCTCCAAGCACAGTTAAACCAAATGGTATCAAGAAATGCCTTTCTCGAGAGGGAAAATGAAGAGTTAAAAGCATGCATTCAGTTGAACACTAACATGGAAAACAAGAGGATTAAACGGTTTGTTAATGTGATTATCAAGAACTCAACGATTTTCAACACTATCATAAATTCAGACTTATCAGATGCTTCTTTGTCTAATATCTAAAATGGTAAAAAAAAAATTTGATTCTTTTGATTCAATTCTGTTGGAAAAATAAAAGAGATTGATTTATTTTTTATGTTGTTTTTAATTTAAGACTAGCTATAGAATCGTGAGATTTTGTAGCTAGTCTATTTGAAAGTATTAGTTTGTATTGTTATCTAAAATTCAATTTTGTTTTATCATTTTTCAGGAAAACAATAGTTTATGATGATATTTTCAAGGAGAAGGTCATGGATTAAGTGCTCAATAGCTTAGTAATTTCTCATTTTTGAAAAGACAATATCATTTATGTAATCATTTTTTGATGTAAAGACCCCTACATGAGTATTCCTGTTGTTATCCTATTTTTACAAAACAAACTTATTTTCAGGGATCATTCTCTATCTTGTATGATAAGAGGTTACTGATCCAAGACATGTTTAAATAGTTGTTGTTGTTTAGTGTTAAGCACAACTTTTTCTGGATTACAGTATGGACATATAATTTTTTGAAGTGATATGGGAAAGAAATTCGCCATTGGCTTTAGACGTGTGTGAATTGTGAAATGCTTGTTTCATTGTATTTTCCTATTACTTATATGTTATGAGATGTTATTATTGTTGATTTAGCTTTATTCTTGTCTTCATTAGATATCTCATATCGTTAAATATTTAAATGTTTTCTATGATCTGTTGGTTCAGTTTTTACTTGTGATCAATCAACTATTTAGTTATTTTTGAGTTTACTTCTGATATCAAATGGTTGATAACATCAATGCCCAGGATTGAGATTCTTTCGTCCTCAGCTGTTGGTTATCTTGAGGTCACATGAAATACAGTTATTTATCTTTCTACTGTTATAAATTCACTCCAAAAATATCAAACACTTCTTTGAATTTATTCTCGAAGTACTATGATTGTTCTTATCATAGGTTTCCACTTAACGAAGGTCAAGTAGGAGCTCAAACAACACAGAGAGATAACCTTAGTTTTGTTGATCAACTAGAGGTTAGTCTGTGTGTCATTTATTTAAATTATTTATGAATGAATAATGATTGCGTTATCTATATGTTAATTATCTTTGTTTGTTTTCGTCAAATCATTACAGTTATATTCATTCACTATTTAATAGTTTGATATTTTTTATCATTAGAATAAGTTTTTCTTTTACTTAGTTGGTTTAAGAAACATCACCTCAAACAACCACTTTCACAAATCTTTGTTTAAACTTTGCAAACTGTATATCATCATTGTATATTAACACTCTTGTTGTACATTTGTAATTAGTGTGTCGATTGTTAGAATCATTTCTTTAGTTAGTTTATTTCCTTTCATTGTTTTTAGGACCCTAGTTGGCTAACAGAGCCATTAAAATCGTCAAGTTAGATCATACCAAACAGCTTGGGTTAATTGGACAACCCTGATCTGAATCTATCCTTCCTGTTGTCAACGTGTCATAAACGCTCACCAACATGGAATTGACAATGGTTTTCCTATTGTGTATGCAGTCATTGATAGTTTGGCTAGCATTACAGGAACATATGGCACCATTATTACATATCTCATGAATATGAATTCATTGGGAAGCTTCTAGATTGCAGCAAAAGACATAATTGCAATACCTTTGTGATCCAGGTGGATATCGGTGGCCACCCACCTTTTCCAGCTGACTCAAAACAAATTTCTAACAATTTTGATAATTTACTATTTTTAGCAGTTTTTCGGGTCTTGAACTTCCGGAGTTGTTTTGAGGCCCTAAACGACGTTTTTTTGGGTATGTTGCAGTTGCAAAATTTCATGATGAAATTTTGAGGCCCTAAACGACGTTTTTTTGGGTATGATGAAATTTTGTGCGATTGTTGTAGTCCTTGGATAGATATTTCCAATGGGCTATCATACGCATAAAACATAGATCGTATGCAAAAGTTACGACCCTGAGAAGTTGATGTACTGACTTACCCAAATGGGGCCCACATGACTTTTGGCGCTTCATCTCCTAGGGTTAGGTTTTTGGATGTCTAGGGTTTTTTGACATTCTTGTTTATTGTAAAAAGGCCTTCAAAGCCTCATTGTAATCATATTCTTGTGAATGAGCGTAGCCATCACATCTCTTCTCAAAGATAAGCCACCACCTTTCCAACAAGCTTGTTTCCGTTGCATTTTACAGTTTCCAGCTTATTTCTTTATTTAATAGAAAACCAGTTTTACTATATCTCTGTTATTTTGTGTTAAGCACCTGTTAATAATCTGTATTCATTTTGTTCTACTCATAAAATCCGGATCACTTTGATAGCTCCTTCATCAAATAATTTGAAATTTTCTTCAAATAGTGATTTTCATATAGAAAATGGAAGCTATGTTGTTACTGCTGGTAAATGTCTACAATGCATCTGATTCAAGTTATAGTTGTTGTACTTCTTATAAGCCTCTGAGATCAATCTTCCTTCTAAGCATGTTGGTTGTATGGTTATCTTCTCCTTTGTATTTTTGTAGTAGTTAGTTAGTGGCGATCTTACTTGTTGCAAAACAAGTATGGTAAGCTTGACGTTTCAAAGTTGGATGATGATCATTTGGAGAAAACAAGGCTATCATAATCAGCCTTTGGAAATGATTGCAATAAAATATGGAAATAGTGAAGTGTCATAGAGGAGGAGTTGAAATTTACTTGTAACATTTTGGTTTTTGGGAAAAACAGGTGTAGGCAAAGAACGAGCAACATTCACAGTCATGGTTGTGCTTTTCGTTTGGGAGAAACAAATTTAACCTACAACTATTTGTCTCTTTTCATTAAGGAAATTGGAGAAGGAGGATCATTTAAAATCCATTTGGTGAGACCTTAGTGAAGAATGATGCAGAATCCATAGACTAGGAGATGAGACCTTGTGAAAAGATCGTTCAGAAGAGAGATCCCAATGTCGACTTTGCATTTAATCCCCCTCCAAATGTTAAATTGGGAATTACCTATGGTTCAATTAGGCTTGAAGTTTCCATCAACCTGGAGACCACTTTTGTTGAGCTTACTTATTTCAAAACCAGAAACAAAGTACCTCTGTTTTCTTCTTTTGGACAATTTTTGTTTGGGTTCCTATTGAAGCAATAAGGAGGGAAATGTCTTATCATAAGGCATGGTGTTCAAGGATATGAAAATACATCATCTTAAATTCATAGAGATGGAAGAAGGACAAGTTTTGGTGGCTCGAAATTCAACATGTATTCATAGAATTTACTAGGGTGAATAAATTCTTGTGTTATGAATGTTTCAAGCATGCAAGAAGGCACACACATAGTACACAGTCAGTTTGCAATGCAAAGTAGCAAAATTATATGAAATCAATTTTTTTGTAGCGTTTAGGTGACTATTGTGACCTCAGTTGAACGTGCCTTATTGATTAAAGAACTCCAATTTTAAAGGCTAAGGATACAAAGATGAACATTGTTGCTTTGGTTTTAATTTGCAGAGAGGCGTTGTGAATTGTGATGTGAACTCTTGTTCAGGAAGTTTTGAAGGAGTAATAAGATTACATGTGTTCGATGGATGCATGCCAGATGTATGAAGGGTCAGTTATGAGCTGGGAAGCCACCTCCTAGAGGGAGAAGCGCTCAAAGGGACACTTCATCAACCATAAAGAGGATGTTGGAGATATTTCCAACATTAGCCTAAATTTTAGTGCTTTGTTGTTTTCTATTATCCACCTATTGCCATGCCTCTTTGAGGGCACAAGGATCCTATGATAGAATTTTTATTCAAATTTTAGCATTTTCATTGACAATATAAGTTATAAAAATGACTATTTGTAAGTCTGTAGTGGGGTTAGAATGAGTGAGGAGGGAGGTTCAACCTTAGGGACTTGAGAAGGCTTGTAAATCTTGAAGACTTATCACACTGTATTTATGGATTTTTGACTCTTCAGTGAATATAAATCAGATTTTCCTTATTCATTTCTACTTTATGTGTATTTGTGCCATTGGTGACTGATTCACATGGTTCTTGTTTCATTTAATGATTGAGAGAATCCTATCTTTCCTTGCATTAATGATATAAGTCTGCAAATGTACCTTTTCATTGTTATGGATTTATCTTCATGTGTACTTGATGTATGTATGATTTTACAATTTGTAGCACTTCTCCATATTCATTTAAACCTATTTAGTATCTAATTGAGTTCATGTGAAGCCAATTCTGTTAGAATACATTCCTAATTGTCTCATGAATGAAACTGTTAATAGACCGTAGATTGATCCATCATTGAAAATTCTACTCGTCAAAATCAAACCTGTATGTTACCAAGCTCACTCGATCTACAGTCTAGGGTGAATTCTTTGAGAGCTAACAGGGTGCAAGCCTGAGAAATGATGATTGATGCTATGTGATTCATTTCACTCATTTCAATCCCACTTTTTCACCCATGTGAGGATCTCCTGATGTAATGAGTGCTAAGTGGACTATTCAAATCAAGAGAATTATTGGTTTGCAACTAATACTCATGGATATGGGTCATAGATTAATGACTAACTCTACGCAGTTAATCCCCAAAATGATATATAATATGTTGCACTATGGAATCCCCTCTATGCTTAAATAATAAGAGTGAAGGGAGCTCTAACAGGATAGTTCATACAACACAATACTTTCTAAGGTTTTGCAAATGGGGTAACAAGCTAAGTGGGATTGATTGCAGGGAATACTCCACAATTAAGCCCGCTTGAGCTAGAGGCGTCTTGGGATGGGTGACCACCTAGGAAGTCTTGGTTACCGGGTGCAATCCCCATAAGTGATGATTGATTCTATGCGTATCATTTCGTTGGTTTCAATCCCACTTCTTCACCCCTGTCTACATCACCTGATGCAATGAGTGATAAGTGAACTATTCAAATCATTAGAATTATTGGTTTGTGACTAATACTAATGGATATGGGTCATATATTAATGAGTTACTCTACGCAGTTAATCCCCAAAATGTTATCTATTATGTTTCATTGCGGAAGCCCCTCTATGCTTAAATAATAAGAGTGAAGGGAGATCTAACAAGATAGTTCATAAGACACAATACTTGCTAAGGTTTTGTGAATGGGGTAGAAATCTAAGTGGGATTGATTGTGGGGAAATATTGATAGTTAAGCGCGCTTTATCTAGATGCATCTTGGGATGGTGACCACCCTGGAAGTCTTGGTTACCATGTGAAATCCATGTAAGTGATGATTGATACTATGTGATTCATTTCATTTTTTTTAATCCCACTTCTTCACCCCTGTGAGCATCACCCGACGTAATGAGTGCTAAGTGGACTATTCAAATCTTGTGAATTATTGGTTTGCAACTAATACTCATGGATATGGGTCATAGATTAATGACTTACTCTATGAAGTTAATCCTAAAATGATATCTAATATGTTGCACTGTGGAAGCCCCTCTATGATTAAATAATAAGAGTGAAGGGAGATCTAACAATATAGTTCATAAGGCACGATACTTGCTAAGGTTTTTCAAATGGGTTAGCAAGCTAAGTGGGATTAATTGTGGGGAAAAATCCACAGTCAAGCATGCTTCAACTAGGGGCGTCTTGGGATGGGTGACCACTGGGGAAGTCTTGGTTACCAGGTGCAAGCCTAGGAAGTGATGATTGATGCTATGTGATTCATTTCACTAGTTTCAATCCCACTTCTTCACCCCTGTGAGCATCAACCGATGCAATGAGTGCTAAGTGGACTATTCAAATCATGATAATTATTGTTTTGCGACTAATACTCATGGATATGGGTCATAGATTAATGACTTACTCTATGCAATTAATACCAAAAATTATATCTAAAAAAGGATATATCAAGCCCAATATGAATCAAATAAATCAAACTAACAAGTTGACAATATTGTGTGGAATCAAATAAAGTGATCCAAAATTAAGTGTTCATGCAACTCCTGACTGAAATGGTGTTGTTGAATGATTACAATGATTCATTCAAAAAACAAAATACAATCGAAAGCATACTGAGGATGATAAAGGAACATCCCATCATCCATATGCCAGACTTGGAGACTCAAAACGTAATGTAAAAGGCCTAAGTTTGTCATCTCAAAAATATGTTTTAGATATTTTTTCAATTCTCAGATTAATAATAATCATGTTGCCTATGAGAATAAAATCATACATGTAAATAACAATTATGAGGAAATCGTATTTAAATGAATGAACATATAAATTTGGACTAAGTTGACACCCTTAACACAACTATTCATGAAATGAGTATCAATTTTCTCATACCAAGTCCTAGGCACTTGTTTAAGACCATACAAGGACTTGTTCAACTTGCATACCAAATTTGAATTATCAAAAGTGATGAAACTAGGTGATTTTTTCATATAAAATTCTTCATGAAGATCATCATTTAAGAAGGCGCTCTTGACATCCTTTTGGTGAATTTCCCATTGAAAAAGTGCAAGAAGAGAAACAATTATTCTTATGATATTCATTTTAGAAACTAGAGAAATGGTTTCAATGTAATCAATACATTCTTCTTGTAGAAATCCTATAGCTACCAACCAAGCCTTATGATTTTCAATATATCCATATATAGTAAATTATGTTTTATAGACCCATTTACATCAAACAAGTTGCTTCCTAGGATGAAGTGGAACTATATCCTAATTATGATTATTAGTCAAAGAATCATGTTTAGCAACCATTTGTTTCTCTCATTCTAGATTTCCTTTAGTCTCTGCATAAGTAAAAGAATCATCTTTGTCTAACACTTTTTCCATAAGAAAAAATTATGATCTAGTTCTTCAATTTTATATGAAATACCAACATAAAAAACCTATAGAGTTGAGAGTTTTATGTTCCTAAATAGGAAAAGTGTTAGTGGTATGTTGAAAAACAATAACATCTACAATTGATTCACGTATATCACTAGAATCAACAATAGAAATAGGATCTAGTACTTCTACATCACTTGAAGAAGCATTTATAGACACTTTTTTCAGTTTCCAAATTAATAAAATACTTTTATGAGAGTGGAACTGCATTTTTTTATTTTAACTTTCTCGACGTTTTGATCACTAAGTTGAGATCATCATCAGAAGTTTTTTAAGATCAATTTATTAGTGGTCTCTCAAACCCTAAATAAATAGACATTAATATCAATGAGAGAGTCGACCATTGTATGTGTTATTCCACATTCTTATTATCTTTCTCTTTAATTCTCTGTATCGCAGGCCTCCATGTTTCTTTATTTTGAATATGTCATCTATGTTGATGTTTGCAACATTTAATTCTATTTCAATGGCTTCATGTACCTTTATTTTTCCATAGTGGCTCATCTTCACAATAATTTTAGCGTTATCAATACAAATTAGATGGCCGATGTTTTTTAAATGCTCAACCAAGGAAGATAGCTTGATCTGGTTATGTTTTATGTTTGCACAATGTTCTTTGAGTCCGATCTGTAGCAATCTCCCTATCACTCCAATATATTTTTTTCCACATGAGCATGGTATTGTGTAAACACCCTTATGATGTCTCGGATAAATGACGTCTTTAGCACAATCTAACATGCTTTTGAGTGTGTTAGGAGGAGTGAAGATAACACTTCTATTTCCCTTCTTTAAAATCCTTTAAATTTTCTCTGTTGTTCCTTTGATGTAAGGGAGAGTGATGTTCTTTGTTTCACCCCATGGTTCACGCACAAGATGGTTTCTATCCCTTTCTCTTGATACTGCCTTTTAAAATTCATGTTGTTTTAAACCATTGTTCCCGAATACATTAGCCAAGTGATTAAGTTCTTGCATCACATGATCATTGTTTGAAACCCTAATTGCACGAGTCACTAGTGTCCTAATTACCCCAATTTTTTGGCTAGGGTGGTGATGAGAATCAACATGAAGATACTTTTCAGTATGTGTGTTTTTGTGATAAACCTGGTGAGATAAAGAGCCGTCATTTTTATTTGATATGAGGATGTCTAAGAATGGGATGTTTTTGTTTTCCTCTTCAAAGAGGGAAAAATTCCATGTCCTTAGCCAATGTGGACACTTCTATTAATTCAAAAGAAAATTATCGAACTCTTTTTTATCCACTTGGTAACATGCACATCAAACATCCAAAAAAAATCTCTCAAAAACTATGGCATAATAAATCATATTTACCTGACAGTGGATCTATTCTAACATCTCAAGGACTACTAGAATCCACCAAAGTCCAATCATAAACATGGCATTGATGATTCACAAAGAGTTTGAATGGAGGGAATAAAATAGATGTATATTAAGTAAAGTAAGATACAATAAGTGGAATGATTACCTTGAGTCAAGCTTGTTTAAATCACTCCAAGTCCTTGAACTCCTCCATAGCCACACTCACTTTGCTGTAGTAAATGAAGCTACTCACCATATCATGGAAATAAGACAAGAGATTGTTAGGACATTTAGACACTTAGGAGTTTGTTAAGTTCAACTTGGTCATATGTCTTTAGGTAAACGTGTGTTTCTTAGTGCATTTATTTAGTATGCATTAGTATGAATTTGTAGTTATGTAGTATGATGATCATGTTATGTTCTAGACATAGAGTAATTCACTGGATCATATTCTCCTCGATCTTAATGACATTGAGGTTCATTTACTAATGATTGATTATGAGAAACTCTCTTGTAAAATATTTTTCTTTTCATTAATAGAAGTCTCCACATTAGTTGGGGACATGGAATGTTTCCCTCTTCGAGGGTTTTAACCACATAAAAACATTTATGTACTAATATTTATTTGGTTTTGTGAGTGGTTACTGAAGATGTTCATATTATGTGGGAATATCTTGTTTTTTTTAAAATGGTATCAAATCCCATTTGAATGCCTACTCCCATTGTCGATCAAGATTCGAATGTGTGTTTCCTCATTTCTAGGCTGAGAGGACTATTCCATTATGTCATGATCACTTCTTTCAGTTGAAAACACTTTCTACTTCACTTGATAATTTTTCTACTTATCCAATATATGACCAGTTTGTCTAGATCTAGAGGTATAAAATTGAAATGTGTTGTTCAAATTTCTTTTACAAAGTTTGTATTTTAGTTTCCTATTTTTTTATTTCCAGTTTGCAACTTTTTTTTTCTGCGTATTCTCTTTACAATGTACTCTATGTGATCTTAGAAAATGAAAAATATAGTGGAAAGTGTTTTCTCTTGTATGCATTCTCTTTTCTCTATGCTTTATGTGAGCTCAACATATCAGAAATAGAGAGAAAACTTGCATTTTCTAGGTAAGCTAACCGAGATCTAACCCCAGTATTGTTGAGATTTGAATTTCTTTTTCTAAATTTCACTTGTTTCTATGTGCAACCATGTTAAATTTTTTTGCAGGAAAGAACAAGGGTTTTCGGGGTAAGCACACACTTCAAGGGAAGAAACTCTTGCTCCTTCATTAAAATTGTTATATATTTTACTCTATCTCACTTAGTTGAAAGTTGATTTACTGAATAAGAGGTCTTGACTTGAAGTCTCCTTTTTTATTTTACTTTTCGAAAAAGTTCATGTAAACTTGAGTTATCTCATTATTTTATTATAAAGTGCATTTCACTTAAGTTATAAAAGCGAATGACTGTAAAGTAAATTTAATATATTCTTTTTAGTTACTTTTTACATATAAAGTAACAAAATTGTAAAAGTGATTCTCACTTATTCTTTTAAAGTGGGTCACTTCATAAGTAACTTGGCACACACCCATTGACAAGCTAATACACATTACTATGCAATAATTGGGAGAACGTTTGAAAAACATTCACCTGGCTTATATGTAACTTGTATTACCATTTTTTATACTAATCTATTATCTATCTGGTTATATAAATAAATATATGTGCAAAATGACATGCAACTGATGCAATTCACATGTAACAATACAAAATTATAACAATGTGTAATTTATTGGAAATCATGACCTATTTAACAAAAATATACACATAAATAAGGCAAAATATATGTGACATCCTCAAATATTAAAACATTTTATTTTTAATGTCATTGCTTTGAAAATAAATTTCCATTTGTGGAAATTCGTATTTGAAATTATGAAGTCATGTGATTATTACTTTTGTGACTATTGAGGAAGAGTTCGACTCATCAACTATCCTCTTTTGATGGACATATGTATGAGAAAGATATTTTAATAAATTAAATGCTGGAAAACAAGTGGAACAACCAGGTTAAAAGTAGCCGACTATGACTCCATGAGTGGGGAACATGTTTGAGTTAACTGAGAGCTCATTTTTACAAGTGTCAAAAGTTGAGTTCTGTCATTGGAAGCCCCCTAAAAATCATGGATTTGTAAAGTTGCAAACTTACCAAGGAGGGAAATGGATGGAAAAGTCGCAGGCAATGAGAATTAAGATATATACAACATATGTGGAAGGCAAGACATTGCTTAGTATGTTGTGGAGATGATTATTTGTTTTGTGAGAACAAGTGTTGTTAGGAAAACGATTTTTGAACTATAAAGAAAGACAATGGCTAAGGAGTGAAGCTTAGTTTTCCCTTATGGAGTCATGGTCAAGCTAGGGGGTGATCAGGACAAGAAATCTCGGTTGTTCTTTATATACGGTTGGGTGGAACGTGGGTTCCATTTCTTTCCCCGTATAACTGTTACATATATGTATCTTTATTATACCTCTTTTCACTTCTGTTAGATATTGAATTGCTTATAGCTACAAAGTCTTATATATATAGTTGTATCTTAATGTTCAAGTTAGGTTTATTGATTTGCACGTAGCAACAAAATTTATATGTATGCAACATAAATAAATATGTATAGATGTATGTATGTTACAGAATCTAAATAGTCACTTTATGATTCATCGACATCTCAACAAGGAATCATATATTCTAATTATAAATCCTGATATAGGAAAGGTTTAAGAAATTATGCATTATCGTACAAAGTCCTAAATTCTAGAAACTACTATATACAATAGTGTATTTATTAAATACCAGCCAACCATAGAATATTTTGAATATTTCATTGAAATAAGAATGAATACTTGGATAATTCCATAGGAATGGGTGAAATTAGAGTTTTTTTTCATTATTATTGACGATATGAAATTACAAAGAAGACCATGAAAACACAGACAATTAGGAGGAATACTACAGAATTAAAATATTAGGAACTAAATTGTATGTTAGTGCAAACTAACAGTGTTAAGCTGCAAAAATGTTTTGGGAACCTGATAACCCGGTTTTCTTATTTAGGGTTTTATTACAGATAGGTATTTTATGCCAGATATGTGTGTAAACTTCCTTCTTGGTAGAAAATTACAATTAACTCAGAATTAAGATTTTCTATAGCTCCGAATACGAAATTTGTCATATCTATATTTACATGGTTTTCTTGGATCACTACAGGCATATTAGAATGCATAAGTAAATTAAATTTCAGAACTTAAATAAATTCCTCCTATATGTAGTATATATTTTCCAATCTTATCGAATATGTTTTCTCATAAGAATAATGTTGAATTCATATATTAATTAAAAAGGAAAGCATCACAGAAGGACTATGTATACTCATGAGAATTATTATATATAAATAAATAACGTTTATAAAGCATGAATTCAATTCGAATATTCACCTAGATTGGTAATGAGCGTTAAAAAACTATATTAAACAAAGGAATGAATGCTTAACACATATTATTATGGAGAGAAAAAATGATATGAATTCCTACCTTCCGAAGGTTCGCCCAAGAAACAGGGTATTTCATACAAACTTGATTTCAAAGTTCCTAAAGAGACAAACTAAAAATAAAATGTGATCACAGAGTGGAACCCGAATACCTTTCGAGGCTTAAAATTTTTTCTTCTTACCCGCAGTGACATAATTCCACCTGCAAGTTAAACATTGAATACATTAGGAGATTTTTACTTATGAAATAGCATAAGTATAAATAAAAATTTCAGGAACAAGAATAGTGAAACACAACTTATCTCTTGTATGGTTAAGACCAAGTAAATCTCATTGAGTATGATATTTTGGCCGAAGTATGCTCAGCGGTCCTTCTAGCCCTGTTTGGGAGTGATCGACCATTCTTCATTTACAGAAATGGATACAAAGCATATTGGGTCGAGATAAATTTTACTCCTTTGGAAGAATTGAGGCATGAATGAAGGAGGGGATTAATACCATCTGATGGGTTCCCTCTCAATTATTAAAGAAAGAGACCCATCATTAGTCTTTATTCCATCCTTTTCAATTTTATACTAATCTCAATAAATAAATATAACATAGATAAAATGTATGATTTTAAACAGGATAAGGACTGGAAAAGGAAAGACATAGAAATCATTTTGAGTTGAAGGACCTCTGTACATTTTTCTTATTCCATATAAAGAAAATTTTGAAGAGTGAAACAAGAGGTTTCTTTAAAAGGAATCCAAAAAAAACATAGATACGTTACATAATTCCCAAACTACATATATTTTATAAAACTTAGAATAGACAAATTTGAAGCAAAAAAGAATAGAAGAAATTTTCGACTAGACTGGTACTCTGGATATAGTTTAATCATCGAGAATTAGGAAATAAGTACATAAAATGTTGATCAAACAATTTAAACAGTATAGGAGGTTTTGGAAATTGGGTTTTAGATATTTCCATAACAAAACACTTAATGAAAATTTTCCTACATTAAGAGTGGACGGGAAGTTGATAGACTCCGGTTCAATCAATATACATTGAATTTAAAATCCTTCGCTCACAGACCCAGTAAGCAGTGCAAGTGTAATGTTAAAGTAAAAATCCAATACGATTATCAATCAACTTTCATAGTCAGGAAAGGAAAAGTCCACATGGGTAGACAATAGGGGAATCCACAAGTTTGAAGGAACCTCACTGGATGAGTTCCTTAACAAACTAAAATTTATGAGAAAGAAACCAAGAAGTAATTATACGGCCCTTTGTTCACAACAAGTTCTGGAATGATAAATAAAAAAACTAGCATATCTCGTTTACAATGATCCAGATTATTTTGAGAACGAAATGAGAGCGGAGATATAATAAATAAATGTATAGAGATATCTCGAATATCCAATATTATAACATAAATGTATCAGAGATGCAACCATAAACACAGATATACAATAATACACAATTTTCTATTAATGAGCAAAAATGTACAAAGACTGTAAAATAGAGTGAAAGACTCGCTAGAATGGTGGCAACTTATCTCTGAGAAGAGATGTGATGGCTACTCGCATCCCTGAGAAGATTATTTTAAAATGAGGCTCCAAATGCCTTTTTTTATCATAAATAAAATCCAAAACCCTAACCTTGGAAGATGAAAAACCAACAGTTTTATGGACCCCATTTTAGGTAGTTTGGTGTATCAACTTCCCAGGGGCGTAACTTTGGCATATGGTCTTCGTTTGGTGTGCACGATATATCATTGGAAAGGTATCATCAAGGAAATTAATTTTTGGGCTCGATCAAATCCTTTGGATATAATTGAGAAGATCAATCTTGAAAAACCTTCTTTTAGGCCCTCAAAATGGCCCCATAAGTTAAAAACTACTAAAAATAGTAAATTACCAAAATTTCCAGAAAACTGTTTTGAGTCAGTTGGAAAAGGTGGGTGGCCACCGATATCCACCTGGATAAATCCTCCCTCCTTAGGAAGCAATGGTATCCATTGCATTTAGTTCATGGGGGAGAGGGAAAAGAGTTTGTTGAATCTGCATCTTGATGAGTTGCTCGCCTTCTTGAAGAAGTTGTGTTGCTTAGATTTTTGAAGGTTGTCACGAACTTGTGGCTGGAAGGGTTGGGCCTTTTTAACCAGTTTGGATACATGAGATGTCTGTGTGCAGAAGGAACATTTTCTCTTTGTTGCATTCTTGTCGACCTGCATCTGTTGGATAGAAGGTTCTTGGGCCAAGGCTGTAGTGGTTGCAGTATCCTTTTGTTCACCTTTTAAACAGATTGTGAAGAAGCTAAATTTTGTAGTGTGAGATACAACCTTACAACACTATTTAGGTGGGACAATAGTCAGAACCACCTATGGTATCTTGTAGAGATGACCCCCCAGAGTAACAATGACACTATGGGGTCAAGAGACAGAGATATCATAGAGCTTCCACATATATAGTTGGCCCAAGATAACATCAAAGACATCTAGTGGGGAAACATCACATAATACCTCATCTGTGAAGGGTTGGATTCCATATGAAAATCAACATTGCTGGATGACACATAGATCTCATCCTTGGCGAAGCCACCCGATGTTGTGTGGATGTGGGTGTGGTGTTGTCGACAATCCCAATTGTTTGACGACCTCTGCTGAGATGAGGTTCTTCTGGCTTCCACTATCAATAATAAAATGCAGCGGGGTCCCCTTTACCCACATTTGTGAATGAAAAAGGCGCTTCCCCTCTTCAGGGTTTGTTGGTTCTTCTGTTTGAATTGTTGCGGTCATGAAAATAACAGTGGGGTCTGCGTCGATGATCTGTCTTCTGTCAATATTTTCTGAATCAAGTTCTAAATCAGGGTTTGTCTCCTTCACTTTGATCTCGGCCACCAATGACTATTTTAAGCGACATTCATCGGTGTTGTGCCATGGGATTTTGTGGAAATCACACCAATTTCCGGTATACTTCTTCTTCTTCCCGTGACCCTTCTTTTCCTGTGGCTTGGATTGGTTTTTAGGAGACTGTTTGTTAGGGACGTCTTTATCATACTTTGGTTGTTGCAGATTTTCCAACCTGAACTCCCGTTTGTTCTGGTGCTTAAATTTTTTCTCGATTTTAACAACATATCGATAACCAGAACCAAGTGATGAGATGTCCAGAAAATCCATTTTAGTTTGGATGTATTTGTGTAGAGCCCCGCAATATTTGAGAACCAAATGTTGTATGTATTTCTTGATACCCATCTTGGTGCACAAGGTATGGAAGGTATTGTTGAACTTCGGAACTGCTTGGCCCCTTTCTTGCCACAGTGTAGTCCATCTCATATACTGGTCCTCATAGTTTCCAACAGGGTAATATTGTTCCTTTACTGCATCCATACAAAAATCCCAAGTGGGATCGACCCCATATATTCTAGACTCCTCTATGGAAATTTTCTCCCAGTAAGTTTCCCACCAATGTTTGGCATGGGGGAGAGCCTTAAGGAGTGTAAATGTGATCGTTTCCTTGTTGAAGAAATTATGAACAAAGAAATAACCTTCTAGTAGATTTAACCACTTTTCTAATGTATCTGCATCTATCTGTCCTTCAAATATGGGAATATCAAAATTAACTTGTACCTTGAAAGGAGAGGTGCCTCGAAAGTGGTTGTTTGATGAATATGTGCCTATTTTTATCGGAAAGAATTGAAGGATGTGGGAAAAATTCTCCATCATTTCATCCCTCTGTTGCATGAGAGCCTGTTCAAGCAACAAATTAATAGAATCGTCTTCTCTGTCATTTTTATTTTCTTCCTCCATGAAGGGTTTCTTGGGCGTGCGAGAGTGATTGTCTTCAAGAGAGACAATATCGAGACCCAACTTGCTATACTCGGACCTCGTCGGGGACATGCACTGAAAAACGATCAATAGCAACTTGCTCTGCTACCACTGATCCGGATTATTTTGAGAATGAAATGGGAGCGGAGATATAATAAATAAATCTACATAGATATCTTGGATATCCAATATTATAATATAAATGTATCAGAGATGCAACCATAAACAAAGATATATAGTAATACACAATTTTCTATTAATGAGCAAAAATGTACAAAGACTATAAAATATAGAGTGAAAGACTTGCTAGAATGGTGGCATCTTATCTCTAAGAAGAGATGTGATGGCTACTCACATCTGTGAGAAGATTATTTTAAAATGAGTCTCCAAAGTCCTTTTTTATCATAAATAAAATCCAAAACCATAACCCCGGAAGATGAAAAACCAACAGTTTTATGGACCTCGTTTTGGGTAGTTTGGTGTATCAACTTCTCGGGGGCGTAACTTTGACATACAATCTCTGTTTGGGGCGTACAATAGCTCGTTGGAAAGGTATAGTAGAGGAAATTCATTTTGGGGGATCAATAAAAGCCTTTTTCTATCATTTAGAAGATTTGTCCTGAAAAACCTTCATTTAGGCCCTCAAAATGGCCCCGGAAGTTAAAAACTACTAAAAATAGTAAATTACCAAAATTGCTAGAAAATTGTTTTGAGCCAGTTGGAAAAGGTGGGTGGGCACCGATATCCACTTGGATCATACAGCTTCAAGTTGAACTATGTTACCTGTAAATTAAGTCGTTGTGTAAACACTGAGCTCCTCTTGCCTGGATCTTAGTGTTATTAGACATATTGAGACTATAATCGCCGAAGTCTAGGACCAGAAAAAAGAAAATTGAAGGGTAATCTATGAATGACGGGGAAGCTTTGTTTATTTTCTTGAGAAAAAGTATTGTTTCAATCCCTTCGCCATTGTACCCACACTACATTTGGTCAGAAAATTTACTATATGCCACGTGATAGTGAAACATGGAATAAGAGGATTGGTACAGGTTACCTATGCTCCTGTCTATCCAAAAATAAGTAGGTGCAACCTTAAATGTAAACCAACAACTCTAATCCTCACATCAACTACTTGGAAAACAACATATCAGCGAGACCATGGTTTTTCTTGGAATTACATTAAGTTTTAAGAATTACAACCCCTTGGTTACTTCACCAACTTCAATAATGATACACGCTACCTCTCGTATGTCATACTAGAAAGGTTTACAATGCCCATGTTGAAGAACAATGTGGTTGCGCATGGTACCAAATCATAAACTATGAATTATTGTATATGTGGATAAGAGAAAGTAATTTTCAAATTGGACTTTCATATTAAAACAAAGTGATTAATATTTCATAAGGGTCGAACATATCCAAATTTACCATTGTCATGGTAAAGAGTAGTATAAAGTTGTATGTATATTATTTATTTCAATTTTCATTATTCTCACCAATGTAGATAGACTCATTATAGTTTATTTTTATGTTCGTAGATGGAACTTCAAGAAGAACAAAACAATCGAGAGAATCAACCAAACATTAAGCAAAATAACACAAGGCATGCAAGTAGCTCAAGTACTAACAACAGTTCCAACGAAGAATGATGACCAATATATTTGGATATCAATGCAAGTTGCAATTGCATTTTTTTTTAAAATAATTGTCTGTGAAAATCAGACATTTTTGTTTAATGTAATGGACATAGCATCACAACTGAAAGACAAGGGATTACCGATAAGTGTCCCATTTTGTCTGAAAAATACCCTCTTATTCATATAATAAAATATGCTTTAATTTATTCTATTGCATTGTTCAATATCGCTGTGAAATCTTACATCGCTGATTAAATATATGGATGACTAAATATTATAATGAAGAGATGAAAAATCTGATGATATAACAAATTAATCCAAACATCATATCCAAATTCACTAATCAAAATATAAGATATATGTACAAATTTTTATAAATAATGGAATTAAAAAATAACAATAATTTCATTATCACATGTCGATGTTTCTCGGTGTATTTTAATTATTAATCTCATCGGTGCATTTAATATTAAAACTCACCATTTTGTTTCATATGAAATTCACACCGGTGCTTTTATGTAATCAATTAGCACTAGTTTTAATATTAATTTAATACCACAAAATTATATTTAAAATTTGGTCATCAGTGCGTTAATCTTATATGAAGCACCGGTGTGTATGTGTTATTGGTACGCACTGGCGCTATTGTGTTATTGATAAGCATCGGGTCTTGTTTGTTACGAAAACACATCGATGCTTTCAATTTGTAATTCATTGTGGGGGTTTTCTCTATAACGCACCAGTGCATATTATTTTATACAACATTGATTCCTTCTTATTAATAATGCACTGGTGAATTCTATGAAGAAAGCCCCGGTTATTATAAGACAAACGCGCCAATGCTTAAATATTTTACTTCCCTGGTGCTTTCATATTTTACTACCCCAGTGCTTTCATATTTTACTTCCCTGGTGCTTGACGTTAAGTGAACCGCACCGGTGTTGTATGTGTATGTATGCACTGATGCTTGTGACTTATACAAATGCACCGATTTGTAAACATCTTCTAACACCTCTGGTCACCTATATATTTTTTAGTTATAATCAACTTCCGTTATAGTATCCGCAAAAAACTTTGCTATTGATAACATATGTTGTAGCAGATGTTTTTTTGCCAAAATTTTCCAATTTTGTAACACTAGAAAACTCCACTATAACTTCCACTAAAAGGTCTTTTCCTTGTAGTGATTCCTTACATCCCCAACATTTGATTGGTGGTTTTCCCATTTTTTCCAAGGATTCATCCCTCTTGGATTCATTCTTAGTAGTTCGATCTTACTAATTTGTAATAGGATTGTTTCTATTGAAAGGAGGTTTGAATCCCTTCCTTCTCTAATAAGATTTCTCCTTTTTCTTGTCCTTCCCAGACTTCTGCAAAGATTCTCTTCCCTTTCCTTGCTCATACAAGAATCTTATTAATTAAAGTTCTATATCATCATATTGAATCTTATGTTTATAGAAAGATGGTAGTCCACTCAGAAACCTATGTATATTCACCTTTTCATCCTTGATAAACCCCACATACTTCATCAATCCCAAGAACTTCTTTTCATATTCTCCCATGGTCATGCTCCCTAACCTTAATTCAAAGAAATATTGCTTCTTCTTGTCATAGTATTTCTCTAAAAGATACTCCTGAAAATATTTTTTCAATTGTTTCCAAGTAATCTTTCTCTCATTAATGTGCTCAACATGCTTCAATTTATCCCAACACATAGCAACTTTTCCATACAAATGGTATGTGGAAATCCTATATTCTAGGCTAGATGAGTAGTTTTGCAACTGAAAATACTTCTCGATTCCAAGAAACAAGGCTTCGACATCATCTTCCCTTTCTCTTTCACCATCAAAGGATGGTGGATTAATCTTCCTAATCTCTCCCTGCAAACTATCCAACTCATATCTTCTTCTTTGATGCCTAACAAGAGACACTTTTGGACTACTCCTTGAATACTTAGATGAATAAAACTTCCTTGTTGATTAATAGGGTCATTTATGTTGATGAATTATAATATAACTTCTAGAGTGACTATATCTTCTATAGTTATCTCTTATTTTATAGTGTCTATCTCCTTCCTCATGTCTTGAGCTTGATCCATTATTTGCTTGTCTCTGCAACTCATTTAGCCTTTGCATCATTTGAGCATTTATTTTATTTTTCTCCTCCTATGCTCTCATTATCCTCTCATTTTCATCTCTATAACTCTGTACTTCCATTCTGATACTTTTCATAGTCTCTACAAATTATGTTGGTTCCACTCTACTCCTATGTCCATTAGATTATGTCTCATCAGTACCCACAATGATATTTTGGCCTTTGGTTTTTCTCTCATGACTGTAGGCTCTTTGTGCATCATCCATGACTTTGATATCCAATTTCTAGGCTTGAATTGATCTGCTCATACCTCTAATTTTGAAAAATGTGTAAGAAACCATTTTTGTTAGAATTATACATATTATAAAATTTTGTTAATTAATGATATAGGTCCTTTTTCTTCTCAATTCATGAAGAATTGTATCAGAATTATCCAAATTATAATAATTCCAAGTTAATTCTTTCTACATCATCTTTCCAATGACTATTCTTATGCCTTAATCTGATCTCTAAGATGAAAGTTATGGCTTCTTGAAAAATCCATTTTCACCCCATTTGTGCATTTTCTCCACTGGTGCAATTTTACTGGAAGGCCAATTTCTATCAACTGCAAAAGAAAATATATCAAGAACTAAGAATTTTTTTGGATTAGGAACTGAAACTAATCATAATGGTGAACCAAAAATATTCATATTCTCCATTTGTTTCTCCAGTAAGATTCTACAACAATATGGAATCTGCAACTTTGTCCTTTAAAAAAATTAAATCTAGACTTAGAATTTTTAGCAAAACTAGATATCTGTCAATCTGGGCAGTTCTGGAAAAACTTCACTGAACCAAAGTTTTGTGTCTTGATGAGTATTAAAATTTTTAGTAAATAAGACTTTCCAGTTTTTTGATCTGGGATCACTTTTATTCCTCCGAAAATCCCCAAAACCCCAAAAAGTGTCTTGGAATAGTGGATTTTGACTTATTTCAGCATCCCCCTTCCAAACCCCTTAGAGATTATACAATTCCTTCATGGGTTGTTTCCATGTCTGTTTTCTAGACTCTCAAAATATTTCAACTTAATCTGGATCTCTGCCAATGATCTGGCGATATGGACCCAGATCCTTAAAAACCATTATTTTCCAATTTATGACAATTCCAAGAAAAAATGGATAGTGGCCATGTTTGGAACTTTCTTATCCCTCCTTATTGCGGAAAAAAATATATAATTTCCATCTCAATCCAACTTAATATGATCCAGTTATGGCCAAAATACAAAAATGGCTCCAACCTTTGGTTTTTTTTAACTGTAGGACAATTTTGCTTATGTGGAAATATGTTGATGTGGCTGATGATGTGGCACCACGGGTCCACATGAAACCCTGAGAGGATTCCATGTCACCTCTCCAACCACCCAAACCTACCCCATCATCCTCCTATCATCCTTCCTCTCTCTCTTCCTCCTTACCTTTCGCTTCAATAAAAATAAATAAAATAAATTATTAAATATGGGACCCATTCATACCATCTGCCACATGACACCACCATAGTGGTCCATGTCCCCGACAGGGTATCATATACTCTACCAAAATTCCATCGAGATCCCATACATAGGTTGTGGGGATGGGTCGGTCCCATCTTGCACCCTAATTCTAGCTCACAACCTATCCCCACCCTAGATCTAATGATGGAGATCGAGTGAATAGATCAATGGTCCATAACATATTTCACATCATAAACATGAAAGAAAGTCAACAACCCATTTGTGATGCAATAGTGGTTTATCCCATGATATGTGGCTCATTTTGATAGGTTTTTCATTGCCAAAGAACTTTTCAAAACCTCTCCCTCCATGATGCAATGCCACTTACTGATACCACTCATGGTACCATGTCGCTGCTCCACTGACAGCCCTGCCACAATGGTCTACCACCTCACCACCGGAGCCTACCACCCTACCGCTGTGGCCTGCCATAGGTGTGACATCGTGGAACTACCACTATGGTAATGTCACTTGACATGTGGCCCCCATGTCATGATGATGTCATCATACCAAAAAAATCCCAAAATTTTTCAATTTCACAAAAATTCATAAAATGCATATTTCAAGAACAACGTTTAGGTTCCCAACACCTTTTGTCTCGTCCTATGCACAAAATGACCTAAAAATCAACCCATATGGACCAATCTCTAAAAATTATGCTCTGATACCAATATGTGACATACCCATACACTAGTTTGTGCCACATTATTGCAAAATATATCTAAAACCAATCTGTAACATTATCAATATCACGAAAACAAAAAAAAAAATCGTTTTGATACCAATCTGTGACATACATGTCACCAGCAAACCCAAAATGATTTTATCTGATACCAATCTATAATGTACCCATTGACCTGAGTACCTCTAAATTCACTTTCTTGGGCAAATTGAAATTTCTAATACCATTGTTTAAATCAAGAAGCATGAAACCAATGTATGCAACTAACAATAACATGTTAAACTATAAAAGAAAACCATAATAGGCTATGCATGTAGCATTAATTGAAAACATGCATGATATAAACACATATCTCATAGTTAATAAATACATAATGGAATATAAATTATAGAGAAATTATAAAGAACACTTATCTTAAAATAAACCATTCACCAACTGGTTGTAAATGTCAGATGTTCCACCTCAACATAGACATTGTTGTACATATCAATAGTAGGTCACCCCCGATCCAAGGCTATGAATCCACAAGGATAGGTCCTAGGTCGATTCTAACACACACAACCAACTACCAAGATCTCACAGTTTTCCCGACCACACAACAATCCTAGTTTACCAACACTATTTCCCCTCAGCTTGTACAACCCAAATAAATAAACTCCTTTCTTTGTCACGTAGTCCCTCGAGATGTTCCAATTCTTTTCCATCACTCTAGTGCCATTGGTAGGAAAATATCATTGTTGTAAACAACAAGGATTCTCAGTCGTGGACAATTCTTTTGCAACTTCCATCATTCTCATGCACATAAGCATCCATTCCTCTCTGGAATAGTCAATAATTACTTACAATCAACAAGCAATGGTTCTTCTCTTCACTTAATTCATTTCCCATGCCCAAGCCAAGAGAAAGAATGAATGAGGAATGAACAACAATGATTGAGTAACAATGAAATGAGTGATTAACCAAATGAATGAGGAATCCCCAAACAATTGAAAATGAGATTTATATAATTACATGCAATAAAACACAACATGACCTTCCCCAAGAAGTTCATGTAACCACTTTTCCCAACTAATACCAAGATAGATAAATAAAATATAATAAAAAGACTTAGACCCTTTATCCCCCCTCTCTAGTGGAATCATAGCCCCCTATATCTATCCTTGTTTGTCTTGCATCCAACAATTCATTTTATTAATACATTCATAGTATTATATTTCTAGGCTCTACGTCCTTCAAAATTTACAAGTACTCCATCCTTTCATCAAATAAACAAAAATACATTATGAATTCAGGGACTCAAAATTAGGGTATTACAAAACTTGAAACCCTAATTGATTGGAATACAAAGATTAAGATATATTTTGAAAATATTGAGAATCCAAATAGAGTTAGGAATTTAGTCTCTCTCTCCCTCCCTCTCCCTCTTCCCAATCCTTTTATAACCTTATTTCTCTCTCCCCTCTCTCTCTCTCTCTCTTGAAATATC
>JZKD02S0930004.1:828085-847915 GCA_000966675.3 Picea glauca
ATTCTCTCCCTATGAATTAGTCTATGGAAAGAGTGTTGTCTTTCCTATGGAATTTGAGATAAAAACCTTAAGGATTGCTTTAGCTGTCAACCTTGATTTAACCGATGCACAGACAACCAGGTTGCAACAACTTAATGAATTGGAGGAGAAAAGACTAGATGCCATTCAACAGACAACCATAATTCAACAACAAAGATCAAAATGGCATGAAAAAACTATCAAGAACAAGCAGTTCCAAAAAGGTAACTGGGCCCTACTATATGACTCTCGGTTCAAAGAATTTAAGGGGAAACTGCATACAAGATGGCTTGGAACTTACGAAGTAGACACTGTTTTCCCCAACGGAACAGTAAGGCTCCTCACAATCGATGACTCCAAAACACCATTACTTGTAAATGGTCATCGGCTCCGTCTGTACCAATGCCCTATTTCCAAAGAAGATTTTAAGGCTACATGCATGGAAAAATCCCATTACCTCTTCTTAGAGGAGGCCTCTACCCCTCATTGCAATTAATTCTTTTAAGTTAACTTCTTTAGTATTAGATTAGATTGGATTTTATTTACTAATAATCCCTGTCAAGAAATACCATGTTACAATCAATTTTTGCAGATTCCCGATCGAAGCACATGCCACTAGGAAAGGATGACCCTACTTCACAAAGAAATGAGCTTGCCCGATGCTGAAACACCACTGTTCAACACTTTTTAACTTTCCTCTGTTGCTTAAACACCATTGTCAGCAACTTTTCATCACTCACCCATCGCTGACACACCCTCGTCAGAAACCCCCCCTCATTTTCCCACTCCCCTGTTTCCACCATTCCCCACTTTCCTAATCTCACTACCAACACCGTCCACCAATTTTTTCACCCCCTTCTCTCTACTTCTGAAACACCATTGTCAACAACTTTTCATCACTTTTCCCGATGCTGAAACACCACTGTTCAACACTTTTGACTTTCCCCCGATGCTGAAACACCACTTTTCAACACTTTTGACTTTTTCTGTTGCTGAAACACCACTCCGTTCGCTTTTCTTCATTACTGAAACACCACTATCAGCAACCCCACACCCTTTTCCCCCATCACTGCTCAACAACCTTTTATCACTTTCCCCATCGCTGAAACACCATTCATAGTAATTTTTCACCTTCTCCCTATTGCCAGAACACTACAGTCTGACAATTCTTCACTTCCTTCAGCGACGAAACAACACCGTCCAACAATTGTTTCGCCTCGTTCTTTTCTGTTGCTGAAACACCAACTTTTCAAACATCATCTGTCAGCAAGATTTTATGCTCTCATACTATAGTTCATCCTTCCAGTCAGCAAATCCTTGATACAATTCATCTAATAAATCAAAGTCTCCGCCACGACTGCTGAACAGGCATGATATCTTGTTTGCAGAATGAATCAAAAGGTAAGGTGAGGTATGTAAATTTTATGCAATACAGTTAGGCTATAGTTAATGAGAAGATTCTAAATCATTATGACCACTCAAGTGAAATAATTATTAGCCACACTTGATGGGAGGGGAGGACACATCAAATCTTCGATACCATCATTTCACACAAATTCACTGCCGCCATTCCTATTTCACCACCCTTTCGCGTATTTGACCACATTTTGCATACCGTCGCTCGGAAAACTCACTCTGCGCAGAAGCTGTTACTCAAACTCTTTGATGCTATATTTTACCAAGCTAGTAGCTATGGGAGGCTATGTTATACGGAACGAACCCGCCACAACAACGTTGTTAGAACATTATTCAGTAGCTTATCAAATCTTTCAGCAGGCAAGATGGCTTAGTTATTTTCAGAGACTCTAGTGGTATGATGAACAACAGGTTCTCCAATTCGCTCAAAACCTCTAGGAAGACCATTCCACTATTCAAGGGGTCCAAATTTCAGTAACAAAAGAGGATATAACACAGGTTTTGGGCCTCCCTACCGATGGAATTCGTATGTTTATCCGTAAACATATCATTCAGAATGCCCAACAGAACTTCTTCTTTCCAGAAGAACAAATTGAATTTAAAGGACGGGGTGTTCAACTTAGCTCGTTGCCGCCCCCATGGCCGGAAGTTGCAAGGTTCATCAAACATTACCTAACTTACGAAGGCCGATACCAGGTAGTTTACTAGCATGACTTTCTTCTGTTATCTCATTTACAGCATAATAGACGAGTGAATATTCCTTATTATTCGCTGGGTTGTCTGAAAAATATGGCGCATTACTGCAGAAAGGCTAAAGATCCCACCCTTTCACTCACCCCTCACCGTCTTGCCCAATTGCTCATCCAAAGGGGTTTTTCCCAACAAAAGGCTCCACTAAACAACCCACCTATAAACCCCCAAAGAGCTGCTGAAATTCCTGAAAACCTCCAGGAGAAGCAACCGCAAAACCCCCCAGACTCTCCAGAAGTACCCAATAGCCCGCCCACAGAACCAATCAGTCCAATTAACCCCCCTACTATACCAACCCCGCCCCACACTTTACCAGAATCATCCACTCCTGCCCTTCATATTCTTAGTGATGATTCTGAGCCAGACAATTCCCCCTGCCCCATCATTGAAGAAAAACCCCCACGGAAAAGAAAACAAATTCCTTTCTTTTCACCCTTCTTACAAAAGAAGCGAACAAGGGCCTCAACAAGGCCAACCATTATTTCCACTACCCTAGACTCCCAACCCATCTGACTAATACCTCGTACACCTCCAACCTCCCAAATCCAAGAATCTTTGCTTACTCCACCCATGGGCACTGTAACACAAGAACCAGATGCCCAGGGTGTTGCTCCATCATCTGTTTCAAACCCAGTAGCTGAAACACAAAAACCAACTACCCATTTCGTAGCTGAAACAAAAGAACCAACTACCCATTTCGTAGCTAAACACAAGAACCAGCTACCCATCCAGTGGCTGAAACACAAGAACCAGCCATAGCTGCCACACAAGAACCAGCTACGACTGAAACACAAGAACCAACTGCTGATATTGATACTAAGATGCAGGAATCAGAGGTCCAGGGTGCTGCAACATTACTTTCTTCAAATAAAGTAGCTGAAACACAAGAACCAACTACCCATTCCGTAGCTGAAACACAAGAACCAACTACCCATTCAGTGGCTGAAACACAAGAACCAGCCATAACTGTCACACAAGAACCAACTACGACTGAAACACAAGAACCAACTGCTGATATTGATACTGAGATACATGAATCAGAGGTCCAGGGTGCTGCAACGTTACTTTCCTTACATCAAGAAGCTGAAACACAAGAATCAGCTGCCATTCCTGTAGCTGCTCCACAAGAACCAGCTAGTGAGGCTGTGACTGCCACACAAGAACCAGTCATTCCTCAATCAGAACCGACAGTGGCCTCTGTCTTGAAAGAAAATGAGTTTTTAAAGTCTGAACTGGAAGCATACAAGAAAGAACTAGCCATGGAAAAGGAAGCATACGTGAATGAACTAAATTTGTACACCCTAGCTCATACAACAACCATGTCAGAGGCGACTACAGAGAGCCTGTGTAAAGAATATATGTGTTGTCAATGTGGGGATATTTACTATCAAGCAGGCTATAAGGTAATTCAAGTCCCAATATTAGGAGCTCCCCCTACTCCTTCAACTTTTGTAGTAAAAAAGGAAGAACCTTTTGTTACACAAGAACCAGCTATAGCTGTCACACAAGAACCAACTACAGCTGAAACACAAGAACCAGCAGGACCTCCCAAGATTAAGCCCTGCATTGCAACAAATGAAGCCCCTACTTTTGTCAACAAAGTTGTACAGACAATGCCTATGGAGGAATTTACACCTCCCAGTCAGATCAATCTCCACACTTTCGTGGAACAATCTACTCAGACCTTACCTCACCCCACTACTTGCAACGATGAAACACAGACTCAACCATGGGATGAGCAGGCAGTAATACAAAAATGGAAGAAAGAGTATGTTGCAACACAGGCTAAAGCCTGCAAGAGCACAGACAAATCTGGATAAATCATACCTACTCAAATTGGGAAGCTTTAGAGAAGACACGTCAGGAAGCTCATGCTCTGAAGAAACAAAACAAAGAATTGAAAGGCAGATTCGCCCTGGTATTTGACCTAAAACAAAAGCTATTGGCTACAAGGAAACCATCTAGCAACTACTCCTTGTTCCTTATGGAACGACTCACATGGTTTCAGATCAAATCAATCACAGAAGGTAAACCCCATGCAATACTACACCCAACAGATTTTGTCAAAACTTTTACACAAGCATCTGCTAGGGATCAACACCTCCTTTGTGAGGCATATTTTCATAACGAGGCCATTCCCGAGAACAGGAAGCTAAACCTTATTCCTCTTGTCGGGGACATTCAGATTCGAGCATTCACCTCCTTTCTCCACAATCAGATTTTGTGGCAGGATGACTTTTTGGCTACCAAGCACAATGAAGATAACCACCTTCTATGGATAAGACCAAAGCCACAGAATGCAGCCACCTTTGTCACAGAATATTATCAGTTCTTAAAGAAACCTGGGATGACTGAACATGTCCAGCAGCTACAATCAACAGTGCTTCAGGATTGTCAGCACTTCATCAGAACTATAGAGATTGTTTCCCTCCAGAAAAATAACTTGTTTTGGCAGCAATCCACTGAGAAAAGACAAGAACACAATCCTTTTAGCCCTGCTAACCTCGAGATAGCAATCTCCAGGGTACCCAACTACATCCAGTGTGTTCAACAATGTGCCGAAAGCTGGATAGGGTACCGGTTTTATTTTCCTATCCTCTGGTTGCCAATAGAGAGATATCAAATCCATTATAAGTTTCCTAAGAAGATAGAAACAACAGTTTGGCAAAGGTTACAATGTGTCCAAGGGTTCAGAATGCCAACATACAACACCTCCTATAGTTACTGCTTGAGTAACTTGCACGCTCAGATTCGGTATTCAGACTCTGATTCAGAGTGAATTTGCCTGAGGACATGCAACACCTTGAGTTGGGGGGGATGTTAGGACCACACAATGTACCTTTTTTCCCATACTTTTTGCCACTATTACACTCTTGATCACCCACATTTAAACTCATATTATCACTTTATCTTATCATTCCAGAGGTATACAATGTCCCTTCTCATTACTATACGTTTAATCTGTTTTGCATAATATTTTACATCACTCTCGTACTTAACCATTGATTAGAAATGTATAAGTGTTGAAACAGTTCAAACTGCAGATTAGCATTCAAGGCCTGTTGCTGAAACAACAATTCACAGAAGCTGTTACACAGTCCAGGATCGCAGATGCTGAAACACAGAAGTCGTTACACAGTCCATGGTCGATGATGCTAAAACACAGAAGATGTTACATAGTTCATGATCTACGATGCTGAGGAAGTTGTTACACAGTTCATGGTCACGATGCTGAAACACAGAGGAAGCCGTTACACAGCCCAGGACCGACGATGTTGAAACACAAAGGAAGTCGTTACACAGTCAGCGGTCAACAACAACTCTACAACAGTTGCACCGTGAGCCAAGCACCAACCATCGCTGCTACATGAGAATGTTGAAACAGTTAAGAGCTCAAATCCCATGGCTGAAACAACCCGCGATTTGCGGTGCTGAAACAACATGCAACAACAACAAGAAACTGTCACTCCAGCCGTAACAACAACACCTCATTCAACATTCGTAATAGCATTATGTTGCAGGAGACTAGGACATCCTATTCCAGTTTAGAAATTCGATCCGACTAAGAATAGGACCCAGATATACACCTGTAATTTGTTGATCAATTGTACCGAAGGGATTCTCCTCTTTAAATAGGAGGAAATCACCATTCGAAGGATCCAATTTTTTTGTACTAAGAAAATTTCAGAGAGAAGGACGTACTTCATTTTTCAGATTGTAACATGATACATTGATAGATGAATAAAAGACTGTTTTGAGCATCCTTCTCTAGAATTTTCGTCTCAGGGGAATCTTGTGAGAAGGGAGGGCCCACCTTCTTCACAAGATTCACCCGTTAGTTTTATAGTGTGTTAGTGTGAATTCTGTTTATGCCTTGATTAGTTTCTGTTTGCTGAAACACTACTTTTATGAATCCTGCTTTGTTGAAACACTACTGAACTCTGTCTTGCTAAGAATTCCGTTTTATTGAACGTTGCATTGTTTTCATGAAAGTTCATGCTTGGTTAATTGTTAATCATTTTAATTAGCAATCTTGTGTGATGAATTTATGAAGTTTGGTAATCAGAGACTAGAGATAAATGTTCCTGCTTAATGGAAGGAATTAAGGGTTCTGTTCTCTGTTAGAAGTAGTCATCTTTCAATTATTTTCCTAAGTGTGCCAATCAGAGACTAGAGCTAAAGGTTCCTGCTTAATGGAAGGAATTAAGGGTTCTGTTCTCTGTTAGAAATAGTCAGCTTTCAATTGTTTTCCTGAGTGTGCCAATCAGAGACTAGAGCTAAAGGTTCCTGCTTAAAGGAAGGAATTAAGGGTTCTGTCCTCTGCTAGAAGTAGTCAGCTTTCAATTATTTCCTGAGTGTGCTAATCAGAGACTGGTGCTAAAGGTTCCTGCTTAATGGAAGGGTTTAAGGGTCCAGTTCTCTGTTAGATAGAGTTAGCTTTCTATGCATCAATGTTTTCATGAAAGTGTGTTAATCAGAACAAGGTGCTGGAGTTCCTGCTTGGGAATAGGGTCCTGTTCTCGTGTTATAGAATAGTTGTGCTTCCCTGTTGCAGTTGTTATTTTAATGTAATCCAGGATTCTTTATCATCTCTTTAAGCTCTGCAATAGGTAGGTTGCTTTCCTGTAATTCAAGTCATAACTTCAGTTTATTCAAGACAAGTGTGATTAATATAGTTTCCTTTACTACAACTCTAGGCTGCTTTTGGAATTGAGCATATATAGTGCGTGGTTACCTTTGAAATAAACAAACTTCCCTGGGTTGACAATTTATGTAGCACTTGATTGTTTAAATTAATTAAGCAATTATAGTGACCAACAACACACACACACACACACACACACACACACACACACACACACACACACACACACACACACAAAGTAATTGAAAGTAAAAAAAATTCTCATATGCTTGGTTAAAGCATTTCAATGGTGTGCTACTAAATATAAGGGAGGTGTGTAATTCCTTACATCCTCAACATGGAGTTGACATGTGACACACACACACACAACATAAATTCATCCTAATTCCATATTTATCATGCACATAGAAGGATCAAGTCCCTCAAGGTGCCAACTTTTTTTAAATTGAGAAAACTTGAGGCAATGTCTACACCTCGAGGGATTTGATCCCTCTCAGGGCATGGTAGACCTAAAGTTAAGATGAATATACATTGATATGTAATGAATTGGGTGGCTAATTAAACTGTACTTCAATTGATAGATTACATATTATTCATTTGAACTCAACAAGGTCTTACTTAGAGATCATTGAAAGATCAAAGATACAAATTATAATATGAAATTTCTTGCTCTATATTTGTATAAATATCAACTTTATTGGATGTAATAGGTATAAAGTTATTGGCCACAATATTAATAAAATAATATACCTTTTGGTCTCTCTATATGTTGTTAAATACATCACATTGCTATGTTTACTAGATAATAGACACACCTTGTCTACATTAAGTGGTATCATGGCTTAAGGATATTACCTATAGTGGTCACGATTATGATGTCAACATTTCTAACAATGTGCAGACCGTGGTGTTGTGGTGGATGAAGATCTAGTTATTGGATATTGCTAGCAAGGTTGCTCCAAATCCAAGGAAATGCCAGCATGAGGAATTGGTTTCCTGGTTGCAGGTAGGGGAAACCCTAGCCGTAGACCTGAGTCCTGTGTTTTCCTTATTTCTCCTCATGGGTTCCTTTGGGGATTTGGGCGCAGACCTGCTTCCTGTGATTCTTCTGGGAAGGTTTATGCTTTTTTTTTTCTCTTTCTTTGTTCAAGTGGCGACCGAGATCCGAGCCTTGGTTGCGGCTCCTTGTTTGGCTACAACATCTCTTTCCATCGTGTTCTTTCCGTTCTGGCTTGGATCACCCTCCTTCGTATCCAGATCTATGATTCATTTGTTGGTGGGGCGGGTCTCGATTCTCATGGATCTTCCTGCCTGTGCCCTCTTCGTTTTTTTTTTTTTTCCGTTATGGTTTGTCGACGCTATCTCAATTGGGGTTTTCCTTCTCCCCTTACATGCCTTTGTGTTCCCTCCTCTGGGTATACCTTTTGTCTTGGAGTTGTTTTCAGGATCTGATGCAAGCCATTGGTTTTTGCGATCGTGGCTCACTATTTAGGAGTCAAGTTCAACCTTTGGTTGCCAGGGTTCGAAAGTTTTGATTCCTCTTTTTCCTAGAGGGTTGTTTTCCACTCATAACTGGTCCGCTTCATCTTTGGTTTATCTAGGGTGGTGTGTATAGTTGTCTACTCTCGGCAGGATTTATTTGGAGTTTCCTTCTCCCTGGTTTCATACTGGCTCATTCATGGATTGATGTATACCCAGCTCTGGGTCCTTTCTTGTCGAGCTTCATTGTCTCGTTGCCCTGGCGGTGTGTTTAGAGATTTGAGGTCCTTTGTTTTGGGTGTGCGGTAATGATTGGCCCTGGTCATCTCTTTGAGGTCCTTCTCATGGGTGTGCAACTTTATGTCCACTCCTCTTCGACAGTCTTGCAGATCACTGGTGACTTTGTCTAGTTCGTTAGACATGCAAAATTCTATACCTCTCTTTCCTGGTCCGTCCAATATTCATAGTTTTCTTTGGGATAGATTTGATGGCTTATTTTCTCTTGTGATGGAGGTTTTGTTTTCCATTTTCTATTATCAACAGTCTTGCGGGCTTATGATACCCTCGTTTTTTTCTTCTCTATGGATTTTTTTCCTGTTTGTTTTTACTTTTCAGGTTTTGTACCCTCTTTTAGAGGAGTCGTTCTTAATGCACCTGTAAAATGTAAATTGTTTCTCTTCGGATGAATAAAATTATGCTTTTTTCTGAGGAAATAAATGGGGAATTGGTTTCCATAATGTATGGTAAATTAATGTATTGAGGGTTATCGTACATATTCAAGTCGAGATGCGACCAACAAGGAATTAGAGAATTTGAGAAAATTAATGGATTGAAGAATTGAGATGAAGATTGGAAGAGCTAGACGCAAGAAAAACAACAATTGAGGATGAAAACTATAGGAAAATGAAATGCACGTGAATAAATAGAGAAAGGAGTATATTTTATATGACTCATATGTGATTGAGTTAATTCTAAAACATAAAATTCTAATTACAAATAGTCTCAAACATGAAACCCTAATTGATTGGAATACTAGGATTAAGAGATATTTTGAATTTTAAAAGATTGAGCATCCAAATAGGGTTAAGTGACACTATAGGAAAATGAAATGCACATGAAGAAATTGGTAAAGGAGTATAATTTATGGAACTCCTATGAGATTGAGTTAATACTAAAATAGAAATTTCTAATTACAATGATAGTCTCAAATACAAAACCCTGATTGATTGGAATACTAAGATTGAGAGATATTTTGAATTTGAAAATATTGAGAATCCAAATAGGGTTAGGAATGTATCCACAAAATTAAAAGGTCATGCTACATTATGGTGGGAATTCTTACAAAAATATATAGTGTATAATCAAAGAGATTCGATACAAACATGGAAAAAGATGGTTAGCAAGGTAAAAGAAAAAAAATACCACTTGACCACATGGCCACTTGATTAGTAGAATTTTTTTTACATGCAAGCTCAGAACTTAAGGAAGAGAGACACATCGATTAGAGAATACACTAAGTATTTTTCTAAGATCTCTATCATATCGGTATCAATAAGGAGTCTAAGTTTTAAAGGGTAACAATGACTTTCAATGGTTTGAAGTTCCAAATGGATGACAAGATGAGCAATAATTACTTTCATAATGTTGATGAAGTGTATTAGATCATTGTAAAGGTGGAAAAGAAACTAAATAGGGGCAATAAAATACATGAGGAAGAGGTCCTAACAACAAAATAAAATCAAACTTTAGAATAGATCACACATGTACCAAAAAAGATGATGAAGCAAACAAGAATCAAGGTTTAACACAGGTAGAGGCTTTGGTAGACTTGGAAAAGGAGGGAGGTACCTATATAAATTTGGATTGCAAGGTCATAAAGCATCAAAATACCCAAGAAATCAAAATGATAGTCGAAGAAGTAAGGAAAGGCTACATATTACACATCCACATGAAGCATTCATTGCTGGTGACATTGTTGTTGGAGAATCAAGGAATTAAAAAAAATGAAGAAGAATGAATTCTGAGAAAAAGTGTTGTCTACAAACTCCATTACTACACCAAATTACAAGTGAGCATAATTGAACATATAATGGATAAGACATAAAACTTGCACGATTGACTGATCTATAGGATCCTCTATATATAACCTAAAATATCACTATATTATTCCTTAGAATGAGGAGTACAAGTTCAGCTTTGATCACCTTCAATGCACCTACATCTCCTACTTTTCTACCTAACCCGAGTATTGGTCACCTGAGTTGGGACCACCTTTGGTCATTCCAACCAACCAGTTGACCTTTGGTTGTCAATTGACTATCTCCAAAAAAAGCCATAGGTGTGATGGACCTGATGTTTCGACAATGGTGACATATATCCAACATGAAGAAGGAGAAAGTCTCATGTTAAGATGAGTTTTACTCAAGCTAGAGAAGAAGGTCGTTGAAGATCCTGAATAAAGGAAGACCATTTCCAAAAAAAAGAACAAAATCCAAGGTAAGTGTTGTGTCCTAATCATGAATGGTGGAAGTAGATAAAACTTAGTGTTTTCAAAGATAATTGAGAAGTTGAAATCAAAATGCATTTCTCATCCTAGTGCTTTTAGAGTTTCATGGCTACAAAATGATCATCAAATTACTATGTCAAAAAAATGTTTGTTGAATTTTCAAATGAGTGATTACTAAGACCAAATCATGTATTATATAGTTGATATGGATGCATGCCATGTATTGCTTAATAGGCGATAGTTGTTTTATAGAAATATTTTTATGATGGCATGAGAAACACTTATGAGTTTGAAGAGGATGGAAATTTTCAAGTTCATGTTATCTATGAAAGAAGAGAATAGCATAAAAAAACAACAAGATAATGTTTTTGTTCACAGAGAAGAAGTTTATGAAAGGAGTAAAACAAAACAAAGTTCTACTTGTCTTGTCCCTTGCATTGCAAAAAAAAATTAGTAAAGAAGAAGAAATTATGTATGTAAGAATGTGAAGAGGTGAGTAGGCAGATTTAAGAATTGTTTAATAGAAGCCTAATGAGAGAAAGTTAAAGTCCATCCACTGGCACCAAAGAAAGAGTGAGTGGAAAATTTGTACTAACGCCATGGTCATTAATAAGATCACATTCAAATAATGGCTTCCTTTATCTCGAATGAATGATCTTATGGATCAATATTAAAGTTAAGCAAAGTACTTTTCTAAAATAGGCCAATGATGAGTTAATTGAATGGTTGGTTATTATGTGGTTAATGAATGAAGTTTTGAAAAAAAATCTCCAACGAATGATCATATGGATCGATATTTAAGTTAAGCAAAGTACTTTTCTAATATAGGCCATGATGAGTTAATTGAATGAATGGTTGGTTATTATGTCGTTAATGAATGAAGTTTTGAAAAAGACTTAGTAAGTTGGAGATATTAGGGGACTTATTAAGTTGGCGATATTAGGGCAGTTGTTGGTGCATTAAGTAGAGTAATGATGCCGAACCATGTGCCAGCGTGCGGATGAAGTAAATAAGAGTTGTTGAGAGATCTTGAAAACAAAGAATAGTGGCACTGTACCGCGGGGTCACAATGTAAATAAAGATAAACATAATGATGTCCACGCGGATCCTATGTGAATATTAGACATTAGTCCAGATATTAAAATTAGAATTAGAAAATTTTCATTTCTCACATGAAATGCTAGAAAGTTGAAAAGTTGCTTATCTGTTCCGTTGCCGCCGAATGTACGTGCAGTTGGTGGATCGGGTATTTACTTGTAAAGTAGTATTAGTTGGACAAAATTCAACACGGTAGTGTGAATGAATGGTTTTTTTTAACTTTCTTGTTTGTGGGATAAGAAACCCTTTTATCGAATTATTTAACTAATAAAATCTACGGAAATATACATACCCTACTCCTCCTCCTCTGGATACATGCCTCCCTACCCCTCTAAATACACACCTAACATATCCAAGATTTAAATAAATGTAGCTCACTAATTTACATGGCAGTTCATCCAGTTTTTAACGATCCTATATACACTATACAGATATTTTTTTGGTTTACTGTTCTTGTTTTCTTGAAAATATGATAATGAAAATTATCGGAGATTTGGAACTAGTTCCAACGACTTTCTTGTTTTCTACTTTAACACGCTTTGAATAGTCGTTGAGCGGTCCTTATCAAAACCCCTTCCCGCCCTTAATTCATTCATACATTAGCTCCGACCTTCTCAAAACCACTTATAATTACGTTTCTTCGTCTGCTTGAAGCGAGACAGTGGTTGAAGTTGTTTATACCGTCCAGGGAGAATATTTGCTCTGCGTCTCAATTGCTCCACAGATTTTAATCAATAGGAATTGCAGTAAGAGATGTTGCTGTGTTTTCACATAATGAATACTGGATTGTTGTCCTGAGAATGTTTAGATCTCTCGTCGAATTAATAGAACGAGAAGAAAGTTGCAGTTATTGATATTATGGCTCCAGCTAATAGACCATCTACACTGGCAAAAGTAAAGACGAGGGATTCTGTCAATCCAGAGGTAGATTTATTCTATGTAACAGGAAGCACGCCTGCTTTGGCACCCCTGGCAGCTGCTCAAAGTACTTTGAAGTTGACCACTAACGTTGGTTTTTCAGAAAAATGCCTGGATTCGTTGATAGATAATGGAGAAGAAGAAGTAGAATGCCAGACTCCTAAGTCAGAGGAGCATAAGATACCTCCGATGCTCTGCTGTCCTCCTGCACCACACAAGCCCAGATCGAATCTGATAAAGAGAAAGTTACCTGCAAGTCCCCTCGAAGGATTTTACATTCTCTCTGATTCTGATCTACACTGGCTGTTCGGTTCAGATTTTGCAAAGATCAGTCACCAGCATATGAAGAAAAAAGTCCGCCCAGAATGTCTAACACAGAAGGTAAGGGTAGAATCTTATGAAGAATCCAACGTTGAGACCAATTCTTTGTATAGTGTGTTACATTAACAATGAGTATTGGTCCTTAAGACTATTGTTTCAATATGAAATTTACAAGTGGTTGCTAGCATACCATGCGATTTTTTGTTGCAGAAGTTTGGTTTCTGATAACAATAGATTTGTATTGCCCTCTGAGTTTACGATTGTGGGGAACAGTATTGGATGGAGCTCAATTGTATTTGAAAATTTCTAGTCTTCTCTGTGTTACCGATTGCAATGGAAAAATTGTTTCCTCAAAGATGAAGATTCTGTATTGTAGGGAATATGTCAGTTTGCATTTTCCTTGATTTGATTTCATATTATGGCACGTTCCTCCTTCCTTACGACTAAAGGTTATCTGTAATCCAGAATTTGCAGACCTCTGTGAAGGAAAGCACACGTGCGTACAAATATAAATGTCAAAAAGTTTAAAGGGGTCCATGCTGGCTGTCTGGCTACACGCCGTTTCATGCAGTGGAGGTGGGGTTACTGCAGTCTGCAGGTCTACGAAATGTATCACCAATGGATATTTGAAGAAAACAAGTATTACTGGACGTATTAATGAGAAACGAAATCCCAACATTATTACTGGACGTATTAATGAGAAACGAAATCCCAACATATGTAAACGAGAGTTTAAATCCACTACATTCCATTGTAAAGCTCTCCGAAAAAATAATGTAAAATGGCAAATTTGCTCCACGCGCAATTTGGTCAGTGCAGAATGATAGCTTGCTTATCCTGGTGCCTAAGCAATCTGTATTAGCTTTTCTTTTGTTTTTGACAGGTAACTTGTTAGTCCTTGGTTTTTGAATCTGTCATTTGTCATATGTTTCTGAAGAGGTAAGAAAGTAGAAATGCCGCTCAAATTAGGGGCAATCAATATGTAACCAGCAACAAAGTATTTTATAGGCTGGATATATATATAAGCATTTATATTTAACAATGTATAATTATTACGCCTAGGCATACACCTATTGATAATGGGCAGATTTAATAGGGGTTTAATGCTTAATAAGTTTTCTATGGACAGGATTAAATATGGCTGGAATATTCTTAGTAGTCACACAAAATAAATGGCTGTGATTTCAATCATTAACTTCCTAGCTATTATAAAGACATTTGTTTATGTGTTTACTTTTTTACATTTACCTAATTATATTTAAAAGTTACTTTGATAGCTAACTGATTGCCACTTAAGTGATTAACATAAATTAAAATATTAACATCAAATAAATGAAGCTCAATCGTTTATTTGTTAATCAATAATAATAATAATTGATCAGCCACAATTATGTGACTGTGCTAGTCTATATTTCAATTTATAAAACATTTATTACTCTAATTACAAGTTGCACAATGTTTAGCTAAATTGAAATGGGAGTAAGTAAGAAATTAAAATAATCACAACATTATTCAAAGCAAATCTGATCCATATTCAAACCTATTGATTGCTAGCCTTCAACTACGTTATTCAAACCAGTTCTGATCGGTATTCAAACCCATTGATTGATTGCACAGCCTTCAACTACGTAGTTATTCAAACCATATCTGATCGATACTCAAACCCATTATTTGTACAGGCTTAGTTCAAAAAAAATATAATCTCCATACTCTAGTTTTTTTTTAATAAGTTTTATCAAATCGTTATAAAAATTTAGAAAAATAATCAAATCATTATAGAAATTTAGAAAAAAAATTAGAATTAAAAATATTAATGGTTGAAATTACATAATAGAGGCGAGATGTAATATAGATTTTCATGTTGCTAAAAAAAATTCTTTATGTATTAAAAAATTACAATCTAAACACTGGCAACAAAGCTGTTTATAGTGTCTCTTAATTGTATGTAGTTAATAGATGTTTCATAATGCAATTATTGTGGCAAAAATTCTTTATGTATTAAAAAATTACAATCTAAACACCGACAACAAAGCTGTTTATAGTGTCTCTTAATTGTATGTAATTAATAGATGTTTCATAATGCAATTATTGTGGTAAAAATTCTTTAGGTATTAAAAAATTACAATCTAAGCACGGGCAACAAAGCTGTTTATAGTGTCTCTTAATTGTATGTAGTTAATAGATGTTTCATAATGCAATTATTGTGGCAAAAATTCTTTATGTATTAAAAAATTACAATCTAAACACGGACAACAAAGCTGTTTATAGTGTCTCTTAATTGTATGTAGTTAATAGATGTTTCATAATGCAATTATTGTGGCAGTAGGCTACACACTCTCAATCAACACTCTCAATCAATTGATTTGCTTCATCATATTTATAAACGAAATTAATAAATCTAAAGTGCTTTGCTTTGCAACCTTTGTGGTAATTGGTAAAAGCTGTTTATAGTGTCTCTTAATTGTATGTAGTTAATAGATGTTTCATAATGCAATTATTGTGGCAGTAGGCTACACACTCTCAATCAATTGATTTGCTTCATCATATTTATAAACGAAATTAATAAATCTAAAGTGCTTTGCTTTGCAACCTTTGTGGTAATTGGTAAGCATATCACAACATCTAAATTCCTTTTGGTCCTCTCATCCCCTAAGGGGGACTTCATGGAAAAACTTAATGATTTTGAAAACCTTGGCACTCGGGTTATAAGAGAGATGTTGTTGCTTTGTTGAGGGGTTTCCAGAGTCAATGAGACGAAGGATATTAAATATTTAATTAATATGAATTCAAGAAATAAGTGAAGAGTATCAAATACATCAACCAATTAATGATGAGAAAAATATATTATTTTATATATTAAAAAATAAAAATGTTTGTTTTTTATATTTAAGATTAAGTTGTTTGTAAAAAATTGAATAAGCTCTAATAAAAATATCAAATACATCTCACCCAATCAATAACCTAATAATGAGAAAAATATATTATTTTATATATTAAAAAATAAAAATATTTATTCCTTATGTTTAAGATGATTAGGGTGTTTGCACATTTTTTTTTTAATTCAAACTAAAGTAATATGCAGTAAACTTAGGAGAACCCTATATAGTGCCTAGGCAGTGTAATAATCTAAAATTACATTTTTTACATAGCTAAATTTTAATGACAAATAATAATTGGAAAAAAAAATGTGTAAACTTGTACATTTGAAAAGTTTTGAGTTGATTGTTATAGAAGCGTGCCCAAGAAACTTTGTGTTTGATTGTTTGATTGTTGAAGAGTTGATAATCAACTCGATTGAGAAAGCAAAAGTAATCTAACGACATGAAACGACGTCCGGACATCGAGACAATAGGTGAGTAAACTATTGAAGAAAATTAGTAACGGAGGTTAAATCTTAGTTTAATATTTTGTGGTTAATTCTTTTACTTATGGCTAATCATTTTATTAGTCTCGTCGTAGGCATAGAGGGAGTATAGTAATCAATAAATCATTGAGTGCATATTACTTTGTCCTTTGATCTAAAATATTTACATAATACCTATTATTGAAGCTATGAAAATAAAAGCATATATTTTTATATAATAAAAAATAACATATATATACTGATCTGATTGGATAAGAGATTGGAGGTCTTATTGTCAGCTTCGCTATTCCCAATATAGTATATGGCAACATATCCAAAGTTTTTCTAGTAGTCAGTATGTTTTAATCATATATTTTTCCTATATTTTGCTTCAAGGTTGATTAATGCTAGCATTGGTTTGAATGTTTGTATTAACATTTTCTGCTACCCAAATATATCTGCAAGTTTTGATATGTAATAAGCATATTGAAAAGTTTTGATATCCAAGCTTTGTAGTGATTGAGAATTTCAAAGTTTATAGCGTCTTTGGCAGATGTATATTTCTTGAAATGTATTGATACTTATTCCGAGATGCATCAATAGGACTGACTACATAAATGTTCACATGATGTGACGTTCTGCAACACCCCTGACAGCTTAAATGTTTGCATTCTGCGAGGTGCTTAGATAGCCTGAGAGTCTTAAATGTTTATGTAAATACGGTTCTCGGAGTACATTTTTCCTCGAAATTTTCTATATAGTTACAGTGAATTTGCACTTGATTGTCTACCGCTAGTTCAATAGCCATTGTATGTTTCGTCCTTATTCTTCCATTGAAGCTATATACATTGTTTACTGGTTCAGTGACTGTTTCTTCTTCGTTGGTTTGTCGGTTGCTACCATTGTATGCTTCATCCTCGTAATCGTTGAGGCTACATACATTGTTTACTGGTTCGGTGAGTGGTTCTTCTTCACTGGTTTCTTAATTGTTGTTTGTTTTTGTTTCGCTTGTGATTCAAGTTGTGCTTCTGCATTTCATCGTTTCAGAGTAAGTTTGGATGCTGTGGTTTCATTTTGTATTCCTTGTTTGTTGTTTAGTTTGCAGTTTGCAAGTAAGAATGTTTGTTTATTTGTAGTCGCATGTTCCTTGTGTGTTTCTGGTTCCTTTTTTGTTTGGGTTACAGTTTCGTAATTGTTAGAGATACATATGTTGTTCACTGGCTCGGTGGTTCTTGCTGGTTCGTTGGTTCCCAAGTTGTTGGTTCTGTTTGTTTGGTTGAGGTTTGCGCTTTGGGGCACTGGGGGTGCAGTTCGGCCTCTTCGTGCTTTCTCGCTGGTTTGGTCCATGCTGGTTTATTTTCTTTGATTCGGCCTTGCAGGGTTGGCGTGCAACGACGGTGGTTAGAGATTTTTTTTTGGATTGTTATTGCTTTTTTGGGGGCGCTTTATAGTGTTCAGCCCCTGTACCCACCAGTGGATATGTAGTTGTTTTATTTTCCATGTCTGTCAGAGTCGACATCTATTATTCTGTAATATTTTCCTGGTGCTGCAGTCCTGCCATGAAAGAAAATAGTTGCATGCAAAATTGTTCGAGGATTTCATGTGAAGTTACAATACCCGTTGTTTTCTTGTTGGAATAAAGGATATGTATGCAGGGTACATTTATAAACCATGTATGGTCAGCTGTGTGGATATGAAATGACATGTCCTTTCTCCTCTACATAGACTGGTGTGTGCAGGATGCAATTTGTGTTGTTCTTGACATATGATATGTGCAAAAAAGATTCTGCAAGATTATATTTCCATATCTGGAAGCATGTGTGGGTAATTAGCCACGAAAAACTAAGAACTTGTATCGTGTGCACAACAGTCTATGTAGAGGATAAAGAACATGGCTAGAGGGCATATGTGGATAAATTCCCAAGGAAAAGCAAAAATCGTTTAGATGTGACCATGCAGTTGCGTGATATTTTGTGCCTTGTAATATATTTTGGCCATGGAAAAAATTTGTACACGTTTACAACCATGGATAGAGAAGCGCAAAGGTTAATGTTTCTGCCTTTGTAGACTGTTCGTTGAGTCAGTTTTTCTCTATGTACATATTTCTTGTTCTCCACTGAATACCAGCTTCCATTGATGTTCATTAAATTTTGTGGGTTCCCAAATTGAAACAAATAGAGTAGTTGGAGAAAAGGAGAGAGTCTCGACTGCATTGACTCAAGAGGATATAGAAAGGTGCATGCTCGTATTGTTGTTTCATATTGCGTTGTTTTGTATTTTATTTATGGTCTAGATATGTGTTAAGCTAGTTGTGTTCCTTCCTACATGGTAAGTTTTCTTGGTTGCATATGTTTATTCCTGCATACTAAGCTAGTGCATGTTCATTGTGTTTGCGCTGCATTGTTGCATTTAAACAAACATAATGCCTGGATAGGACGAAGGACTCTTTGGCGGGTAAATAGACCTGTTTCTTTTTTGTTTTACATGTTTGTTTTCAAACTAACTTGCCTTCCTGTTGATTTCATCTTCCGCGTTGCTACCTTGGAAAAAACAGGTTGCTTGGACAGAGAGATAAATTCTTCTGTGTAGTAGTAGAGGATTCTGTGGTACAATCTTATAAAAGGTATACCAAGTGTGCCAGCAAATTAAATATACAAACCGGGTGCGGGCATATAATATAGAATGCATATATTTTCTTAGTCCTGATGTCCATCTGCAAATGCTTGCATCAGAAAAAGTTGGACTAGTGAGATGGCCATGAGCAGTCAGTCATCCCAGACATCGGCAGACCGACAAGGCCAAAGGTAAAGATGCATGCTCTATGCTCTTACTATGTTTACTAGACAAATTTCTCAGGCTATATATTCAACGATGGCATCGCGAATATGTTGATGCCATCTACAGTACATGGTTTGTAGCTCACAAGAAGTATGAACAAGTATGAGCGAGACACCAAACCTGCTGCATGTTCCGTAGACTAAGAGGTGTCGTTGCGAAACTCTGGCTCCATAGTTCATCAAAAGTATGAGTGTACTTGTAGCACACTACCATTCACTTTAGTTTTCCTGTTCAAAAAATGTCTCCAGGTCTAGAGTTATGACATCCAAAGTACTATCAATAGAGGCCTTAAACAACCGCCAAACTGGACAAGTGTTCGTCGGGGACATAATGGTTGTCTATACGACCTACTTGGACAAGGCAAACAAAAGTAGACCCATTATGCTGTTGAAATAATGTAACTGCGAAGAGCATTCTTATTATTATTTTGTTATTGGATTAAATCCCCATTGTGGATTAATCATGTCATTATTATTATTGGATTAAATCCCCATTGTG
>JZKD02S0930004.1:883197-930580 GCA_000966675.3 Picea glauca
CTCGGACTTGCTTGCTGCTTACCATGGGCGCATTATTGCCCGAAACTTTGGACAAGTGGGTTTTAATCCATTCTTTTGATATCTAAACCCCTTAGCAAGAAATATCGCTAACAGAAGGCAAAGAGCACAATCCGATTGTGTCTCTCAGATCCAATATTACTTAATATGTCAGGGGAAGCTACAACCAAGGAGTTATGAAATAAGTTACAAAACTCATATCAGTCTAAGTCCCTGGTAAATAAATTGTTCCTACGGAAGAATTTGTATAACCTGAGGATGAGAGATGGAGACTTGGTGACAGAGCATGTGAATGCATTCAATACTATGGCAAGTTAGTTATTATCTATTGAGATTAAAATTTCAAATGAAGATAAGTGTATTAGTTTATTTTTCTCTTTACCAGAATCATAAGATAGTCTAGTGGTAGCCATAGGTAGTAATACAACTACCTTGAGTTTCAATGATGTGGTATCATACTTGTTGTCGGAGGAGATGAGATGAAAGAACATGGAAGGATAGAGCACATATGAAGTATTTGCAAGAGGACACTCCCAGGATAGAAATATATCTAAGTCCTCAAGTGGGAGATATAAGTCTAAGGGTACATCTAAATCTCCTATAAAGTTTGTAAAGGTATGTTGGAGATGTGGAAAAGAGGGGAACTTCAAGAAGCAATGTAGATCCAAAAGCATTAATAAAGTGAAGGGATATAAAGGTGCTCCCTCTACAGAAGAAAATACCTCCAAGGAAGAAGGAAGAGATGTGTATTTGGCTTCTTCAAGCACACATGTAGATCATGAGGCATGGTTTGTTGAATCAGGTGCATCCTTTCATATGACTCCCCACATGGAGTGCTTATGTGAATATGAAAGGTATTATGGAGGTAATGTTTTACTAGTAACCAAAATCATAGGATGAGGAAAATTCAAGTTGAGGTTCATAGATGGAAGGATTATAACATTGCCTGGTGTTTTTCACATCCTAGGATTGGCCAAAAATTTGATTTATGTAAGAAAAATGGACGATCCAGGGGTTAAAACAGTATTTGAAAAAGAAACCTGCAGGATGGTTCAAGGAGCAATGGTTTTGCTGAAGGGAGTTTGGATTGGAACTCTATATAAGTTTAAAGGAAGAACTATTAGTAATGGGTATAATAGTTCCATTGTTCCTGATATTGGAGCTGAAGAAGAAAAAACTCCTACAGTCTCTGAAGAAAAGTTTATGTTGTGGCATCAAATACTAGGGAATATCGGAGAGAAGGTTCTTAGACTACTACATGGTAAAGATATGGTTGAAGGTATGTCTAACTTCTCTCTTGATTTTGATTTATGTGAACATTGTGTCTGTGGGAAGAAAAATCAGGTAAGATTCCCTTTTGGTGCAACGAGGGTAGAAGGCATTTGACGACTAATGCATAGTGATGTGTTTGGATCTGTGTCGGTTCCATCATTGGGAAAATCAGTGTACTATGTATCATTTATAGATGACTTCTCGAGGAATACTTGGATATATTTCCTCAGGAAGAAATATGAAGTCCTTGACATGTTTAAAGAGTTTAAGGCTCTTTTTAAGAATCAAACAGAGAAGAGAATTAAGGTGTTGAGGACAGATAATGGTGGAGAGTTATGCGGGAATGAATTTGAACAATTATGTGAGAAGTGAGGTATAGAAAGGCAGAAGACTACTCCATATACACCTTAGCTGAATGGAGTTGTAGAAAGGATGAACATGGCACTGATGGAAAAATCTAGGTGCATGCTCAGTGGTGTTGGGTTAGGGAAAGAACTATGGGAAGAGGTAGTGGGTACTACATGTTACCTGATCAACAAATCACCCTCATCAACACTGGATGACAAGACTCCACAAGAGATATGGACTGGTAAAAAACCTTCTCTCTCACATATCACGGTATTTGATTGTGAGGTGTATGTTCATGTTCCAAAGGAAAACATGAGTAAGATAGATAAGAAGGATGAAAAGTGTATATTTATTGGGTATAAAGATGGTCTCAAAGGTTATAATATTTGGAATCCAGAAACTAAGAAGGTTTGGTATAGCCGAGATGTGGTATTTATAGAAATGAAGGATGTTGTTAGACATGAAGTCCTACCAAGTAAATAAGAAGTAGAGAAAATAGAGTTTGAGCCAAAGGATGACAAATCAGACTCTATAGAAGAATAGGAATCAAAACAAGAAGATCCTCATAATCTAGTATTGAGGAGATTGGTGCGAGAAAAATGGATACCCGAAAGGTATACTCCACCTGATTTTCGTTCAAATTTTTCTTTGGATATTACTGATGATGATCCTAGAACTGTTAAGGAGGCAGTGGATTCAAAGGATGGAAAAATTTGGGAAAAGGCCATGGTTGAAGAAATGGCAGCCTTGGATAAAAATGAGGCGTGGGATGTAGTGGAGTTTTCATATGAAATAAATCCCATTGACAACAAATGGGTATTTAAAAAGAAGTTGAATGCATAAGGAAAAGTGGAGAAATACAAATCTCGGTTAGTAGAAAAGGGTTATTCCCAGGTTGAGAGAATTGATTTTGGTGATAATATTTCTCTTGTTGCCAAGTTAACCTCTATTAGATTTATGTTATCTGTTGTTATTGCGTTTGATTTTGAAGTAGAACATATGGATGTGAAGACAACATTCCTACATGGGGATTTGGAAGAAGAAATCTACATGAAGCAACCAAAAGGATTTGTTGTGAAGGAAAAGAAGGAGTTAGTATGCAAGATGAAAAAGTCCCTTTATGGTTTAAAACAATCACCAAGGATGTGGTATAAAAAAATTTAGACTCATATGTTGGGACTTGGATTCATAATAAACAAAGAAGATCACTGCATGAATTTTAAATTAATTGGTGGTCATTTGATTTATTTGGTCTCGTTTGTGGATGACATGTTGTTGATAGGAAACAACAAGGAAATTATCTAGGATGTGAAAACTCAGTTGTCCTCTAAATTTGACATGAAGGATCTTGGTGCTGTAAATTTCATTTTGGGCATGGAAATTAAAAGAGATTGGAAAAATAGAAAACCTTGGTTATGTTAAGTACCTGAGTAGATCTACAAATATAATCACCACAAATACTGAACACACAATAGATCCACAAAGAAATATAGAAGAAACTACACTTTTATTATAAAAAAACTCTTGAGGTAGGGAAACACCATACAATGGATCCTATTATGGAAGGGTTCCTCTCATGTTCACTTTCCTCTTCGAGGGGGCATCCTCCTATTGAGCTACAAATCACAATACAATATTTTCCTTCATGTCCCATTACATTGCTTGAACCCATTTATATAGTGATACCATCACCTAAGAACATTCTAGAGGAGGAATCTTCTAGAAGTAGAACCTTCTAAGAAGTCCTCTTACATTTATTATATCTAACTACCTATTTATTATATCCAACTACCATAATGGGCCTTATTTAATAATATAGTAGACCTAGTCCACCTTAAATTGAATGACATCCATTATTATCACTATGGGCCCTCTTCCCCCCTCCACTACCTCTCTATTTACCTAGCATTCCATCCCCCTTATGAAAGTGTTGTCCTCAACGCTTGATGTACAACCATATACTAGGGTCCCATGGATAAGTATGGACCATAGAGATGAAGTAGACTAGAGAACCAGGGCCCCATTGAGAAATGGAAGCCACCATGCTAAAGTAGTCCAACCTCCATTGTAAACTAGGGTCCCATGTCCAATTTCTCATGTGAACTCCACACAGAAGATATCGACACCCAATAACCAACTTAAAATGATGCGCTCAATATTGACACCTATCGTGTGGATCCAAATAAGAATATCCATCCACATAGTGGGAAAGAGTCAAAGTTGAATCTGGAAGAAACAATACCATTGTAGAATATGCAGGTTGGACACTAGTAATCATAACTAGCTCCTGATCTGTCACATTGATGTGCTCTACAGAAGGTGGAGTAGAGTCATCAAATAAAAGATGGAGGTGGTTGTCATCCCAGAAATGAAAAATATCCATATACCAACCATCAAAATCATCCTCCAAATCATACCAAACATACACTTCTTGATGATATTCATTCACGATGTTCACCAAAGTATATTTCTTCTGGATGTTTGCCAAGGACTCATGAATATTACGCAAATCATCCTTGATATCTTCTTTAAAGTTATGCAACATGTCATGCATTTCAAAAATTGTGTGTATAATTTCCTTGAGGGTTTGAGACTTAACATCAATTGGAAACACCACATAAAATATACCAAAATAAATATCTTAAAATGAGTTATCCAATGACACTGATCTGATAACAATCTGAGCACCCTATGAAAAGTTATGAACTCTGTAGTCTCGTCGTCGTCCTGAAAACCCCCCAAAAATAGTTGATTTTCAATCAACGATATCTTCACTTCCGAAAATCTGATTCAGACAATGTTGTTTTTGAAATTGGGTTAAATTGTGAGAGGAAATCAGGTTTGTAATTTTTTTGGGCAAATTCAGCCTCCAACCGCTACAGAAATAAAAAAATCTCACTGTTGTCCGTAGAAAAAAACCAGAAAAATTACAGATTTTAAAATGTCTATATCTTGACTTCCTAAACTCCATTTCAAGAGTTTTTTTTTTGAGAGGGACTGATATATACAACCTGTTTATGCAATATTTGAACAGAAATATACATAAATTTTATGGAATGTCGTGGCCCTCTTTTTTTTTCTTTGAAAAAAAATCTGCAAAAAAAAAAATTCCCACAATGTCTGCCAAGGAAAGTGCTTTGATACCAATTGTAAAGTATCTGAGTAGATATACAAATATAATCACCACAAATATTTAATACACAATATATTCACAAAACAATATAGAAGAAACCACACTTTTATTATAAGAAAACCCTTGAGGTAGGGCATCACCATACAATGGATCATATTATGGAAGGGATGCTCTCTTGTTCACTTGCCTCTTTGAGGGGCATCCTCCTATTGAGCTACAAATCATAATACAATACTTTCATTCATGTCCCATTACATTTATTGAACCCCTTTATATAGTTCTACCATCACCTAAGAACATTCTAGAGGAGGAATCTTCCAGAAGTAGAACCTTCTAAGAGGTCCTCTTACATTTATTATATCTAACTAACCATTTATTATATCTAACTACCATAGTGGGACTTATTTAAAAATATAGTGGACCTAGTCCACCTTGCATTGAATGGCCTCCACTATTATCACTCTGGGCCCTCTGGGCCCCCCAACTACCTCTCTAGCTACCTAACAAGTTAAATCAGAGAAAATATGTGGAGACAATATTGCATAGGTTTAATATGCAGGAATGTAAACTAGTCAGGGTCCCTATTCCTGTAGGTGTAAATTTATCTGTGGATTAGTGTCCCAAGATGTTGGATATATTGTCATTGATGTCAACAGTCAATGTGATGATTTGTTATTAATGATGAATTACCATAGATGATATTGTCAATGATGTCAACAAGTATATCAGTTAAGCAGAATATATCATACAGTGTGTAGAGATCGATACCACAAGCTCAGGAGGATGAGCGAACTGAAGAGGAGAATAGTATTGAAGATCAAAGCTCGGAAGGAAGAGCGCATTTCACAGTATATGAGGTAGCAGAAGAAATTTGTGATTATTGTTGATCATGATAGGATCAACAATGTTCCTATGATAAAATCTTAGGAGGGTTAGAAAACGCAGAGATCAAAACTCGGAAGGAAAAGAGTACCTCAACAATCGTCTGATCAGAGTGAGAAGCCTCAGTAGCCGTCCGATCAAGAGGTTGGCCATGTTTATCATCTAATACAATGTGCATCGGTCATGTGAGTGATTGTGGGCTTAAGGATCATTGGAATATCATGATCGTTATATATGCAAGCCATTAACGATAGAATGAATTTCGGGGAGCAAAAGCATAATTAAACCACTCACTAGTTACAATCCCGCAATCTGTCCAGATTGTCAGATCACACAGCTTCAAAAATCTACGACTACGGTTGATCCAACTAATGACCAGCTTATGTCAGATTAAATCATGACTGTTGGATGAGCAATCAAAAAATCTACGGCAGGTATAGATACGGAGATTGAAAGGAAAATTAAATCACTCGCAAGTTGTAGCTCCAATATCATCATCAACCATTGATCTTCTTCGAGTGTCCTCACGATCGTTGGATCATGTTAAAGTGGAAGGACAGGATAATATACAAGAGCTGCATCGCAGATGGATCGTTTCGTCAATCCTAGATCTTGATCGAATGAAAATCCTTCATTATGGGTCTAAAAGATGTGAGGAACTTACGCTCCATTAGTGTTGACCCCTGACCAAGTTTTGAGGATCCTTGGTCATGGTGGACCTATTTTTGGGACTTCGACAAGATGTCAAAGGCCGAGCACAAGATGAAGAGGAGATCGCATGATCTCAGCCCCTTTTAGGGCCCTTTTTTGGATTCAGGATTATGTAATGGGTATGGGGATGTCGACCCATGGGGTTTACCCATGTTTAGGCCCGATTTTGTAATATATATATATAGAAGCTAGGCGATGTAAGTAAGCGAGTGCTACGTTAAGTGGTGCTAAGTTCTAGAGTTCGATCTATGTGATCGAAAGTGCTAAGTGCTGAGTAGAGATTGCTTTTATTCATATTGTATGAGGCTTGAAGAGCTCAGTGCAAGAAAGTGTAAGAGATTGAGAAGAGGCTTAGTGTTGTAACCTATCCCGAGGAAGGAGGATCTAGCGAGGTGTGCAGATATTTTGTCCTTTGTAGAGTAGGTTTTTTGTGCCTATGTGCATGTAATTGATTGAAGAATCTAATAAAGAAGTCGAAGAGTTGGTGGATGTAGTCCCAGAGTGGGCGTGAACCATGTACATGTTGTGTTGCTCTGCTTTGTGTGATGTATTGATGTGTTTATATGTTAATTTGCTTAGTGATTCGATATAGATGAATGGTAGATAGATATGTTAATTCTATGTGATTAATAGTATGGATGAATACTATATCTAGCCCATGTGGATGTGCTTAGTGCTTGAATATAGTAGATCTGGTTAACTACTGCAATTCTCTGTAATTAGGGTTTAACTACGTTGTAAACTAAGACTGGATATTGATGAACTATAATTTATAAATGCCCTGTTAATATGGTACACTCACAGATCTGTGTCCCAGCTAAGGTTGTAGGCACTGGAGTCCTGCAACCACCCCTGCCTCTACCTCGGGTGAGACTTCATCTGCTTCATAGGTGTTGTCGAAAGGGCTATTAGTTAGGGTTTTGTTGGTGCATTGTTGTAGCATTGAATCTTGGGTCTGCCAACAAATGGTTCCGTTGTCGGGACTGAAATTGTGATTGGTGCAAACTAAGGAAAGAGAAGCCCCGTGCAAAGATCTGACCTAAAATTGTGAAATCTCTATGTGTAGATCTATCGCTCTAGTGTGTAGTATTCTACTCGATATGTGAATCTTTGTGTCAAGAAGAAGGGTCAGATATGAAGAAAAGTGGTAATATCTGAAAGCTTTGTGCTCTGAGAAAAGTAAAAGTGAGATTGTTTTCTTAAAGAGGTAATATCTGCAAGCTCTGTGCTCTGATAAAGGTAAGAATAGTGAATTTTTTTAGATCTGGAAGCTTTGTGTTTTGTTGAAAGTAAGATTACTGGAATTTTTTGTTTCTGAAGTATGGATCTAGGTATGTTTGATAAGATTTGTCCTAGCTTTAAAACTAGGGCACTGATAGATGAAATAATATATGATATGAGTAGATCTGATAAGAATAGAGAAAGATATGTTATATCTATGCATAGAGAGAATGTTTCGACTAACAAATGAATGCAGGATCCTAGAAAGAATTTTTTTCAGGTTAGCTACTATGATCCTAGTGCATAGTACAAGAAAGGTTGGGGATCATTTAAAAGAAAACGAGGATTAACCCTTTGTTACAGTTGTAGAGGACCGGGACATATGGCTAAGGAATGCCCTGGTAGAAGATCTAGTTGTCTCTGTTGTAGAGCTATGGACCATGAAGTATTGGATTTCCCTAGAATGATTTCTAAGGTTGAAAGAATGAATATGAACCAAGAAAACCCTAAGGCAGATCCAAAAACTGAGATTATGGCAGAACCCCAGAGAGAATTAGAGAAAGTATTTCTACAGATGAAAGAAACCCTGAATGACCACCAACATATCATCTTATCAGAGATCTTCAAAGAAAAAAAGTGCATTGAACCAAGAATAGGAGACTTCGACATTGACTGTGTTCTAGATGAGGAAACACAGGTGAATATCATGACAGAAAGAACTTAGGAACTTTTATGGGAGCCTACTATGATTCCTACATTGGGAGGAATAAGGTTATTTAGAGGAAAACTGATAAGCCTATGTGGAATACTTACCCAGATATCTATGAGTGCTCATGGAACTTTGACAGAGGAAGATTTTGAAGTTGTTAAATTTATTGAGAACAATGCTCCATTTACTATGTTACTAGGAAAACCTTGGATCGAGAAGGACCAGACCAGAAGGAAGGAAGAAGTATTATAGTCGAAAAAGAAAGAATTAAAAGATTTCATGACTAGGAGGATCGCGCAGCTGATTGAAGAACACGAGAACATATCGAAGCTACTTAGGACTAGAGACTTGGATGTCGAAGTTGTAAGAACACAAGAATATTTGCAGAAGACTGAAGTACCTATCCCAGATAGAGAAGAAGTATTATCGTTGAATCTTAGGAAAGAATCTCAACAACACGAAGTTACTATGCCAAAAGAAGACAAGAATCATAATGGAAAGAGGAATAACGAGATGAAGCTCACCGGAAAGAAGGCTTGAAAGCTCAGTAAGAAGAAAGAAAAGATCGAAAAGTTACAGAAGGTTCCAGAGGAAACTTTGCAAAGGGAAAATTTACAAAACAGGAACTTCGCTGGTATATCAAAACAACATCACATGGCACTTCGCCATAGTGAAGCAATATAGCCGTTGGGAACAATATAACTGTTATACTGACACCTCGAATGGGTAGAAAGGTATTTATGGTCAGACAACTCACCATTAGACTGTTGGAACCGCGTTGTAACGGACATAACTGAGTTAATGGAGGATTCTCTCCTGTTGGAGAGATATGTTGCTTCGTTATCTATTTATTCCGTCGAACCTTACACTGAGAAAAATTTTTCTAACCATGAATCTGATCCCACATATTACTTGATTTCGCACTGTGATCGTCACACTATCACCATCCGTCCCATTGCATTGACTAGCTACTCTTCAAACCCGAGAGATTCAACCATGAGCACATCTGTCCTAAGAACTTAGCATAGTCAAAGAGTCTTTGAAGGAGGTACTCATTGACCTCATTACTGAAAGAGTAATTTTTGTGGGTGCACAAGCGTCATCGATGAGTGGACGGCAAGCCTCTCCGTCGACTGCTTGCGGATCTGGGCCATCCCGACAAACAACAGAGTAGAGAACCAAGCACAGAGATGACCTAGAAAATGTGAAGCTGATCCCGCTCACATTTCCCTATTACGTCCCACCTCTGGTCGGCGCGGTGAGTCGAGATAGTGTGCCAAGAGATTTTGAGTACACCATGGTTACTGCATACCTCCTGAAGGGGATACATACAGTAAGAGCACAACAGGACAAGATCCCAGTGTTGAAGTTCAGTGACTTCAACCTCAGAGATCACAAGAACCATAGCATGCTCACCTAGTACAAATACTTGACCAAGAGGAAGGGGAATAATTCGAAGATAATCCCCCAACCGTGGATGATGAATCTCGCACAATCCACCTTGTTGAATATAATGAAAATCTCACACTTCGGAAGGCACCAGGTAGTTAACTCCTGTGTCAAGCTACTACTTTCATGTTACCATGGAGGCTACTTATGGCTAGACCGTCGTATCACAGTCAATCTGACGTTGATCCATAGGATCACGGGCTTGAGTATGCAAGGACCTGATCCGCAGGACTTCTATCTAGTAAAAGCCCTAGATCACGCACTAGCACAGAAGATCAAGGATACATACGATGATGTTGAGAAGGGGATGCGAGGCTACAAGGTAGCTTCCATCCAGAATGGCACAGTGTGCCTAGCATGCCAATTAATTGCAGGAAAGATAGTAAGGAAGAACCGACCCACGCAGGTCACATAATTTGTTGTTGACCTTGCAGGGACCCTTGAGTTGACGTTCAACCATTTCAACCCAGATAATTTATGAATCTTGAGGGGAGTTCGAGGAGGGGCATAATTGGTGGGTTTAGGGAAAGGAGGAAGGGAGGGTTTGTGGGTCTGGGAGGATACAATCTATTGTGCTTCCTTGTCTTGTTGGGTAGCTTCCAACCAAGTTTGGGGGTGTGCCATGAGAACATGGGGACACATTTCATATTTGAGGCAACTAATAAAGCATTCCCTTAGGAAAGCATATGAAATTCCCTTGGTTATGAAATCCAAGTGCTCAAATGTAGAAATAAAGTCTTCCACTGTCCTAGATTGCTTTAACTTGTTCAAACGACCTAAATGGTGGGTGTCAGAGTCAAAGTGGTCATAACGTTCGACCACAAACTATGTCCAAGAAACATACCCATGGCGTGCCTTTTTTCTCCATTTCCACCATTTCCATCGTTCTAGATCCAGATGTAGGACGCCATAATGAAGCTTGGATAAATCATTAGTAATTCCATGCAAATAGAAATAATGTTCCATTTGGGGGACCCAGCCCGTGGGATCCAATCCATCAAATTTGTTCACCTCAATTCTGGGAGGGTGGAGGTCTCGAGAAAAGTGGGTAGTATGAGGACCTTGGTAATGGGAAGAGTCATGGTCATCCTAATAAGATGGTTGTTCATAAGAGGAAGGGTTCTGGGAACGACCCATGAAGTGTTCAAAGGTGGATTTGAGGTCTTTGATGTAGGAACATTGTTCCTAGAGGATCTCAATAGACAAATTTATTAAGCTAACGTTGGAATTGATATTATTGATGTCTTCCTGGTTCTTGTGGGTGTCAACAATCAAGGTATTGAGTTCTTGGGATCTTGTGGTAGCCATTTGGAAAAATGGGTAGGAAAATGGTATAGGGAAAACAAAAGGGGTATGGAGGGGTGGGTGGGACCACTAAGAATAAGGGTGTCAAATGATAGGTACCACAACAATCAGGGCGAAAAGGGGGAGCCAATGGGATAGGGGCCAAATAATGGTGTCAAGGGTCGGGTCCACAAAAAAAATTGTGTTAAAAATGTTAAGTATCATTGGAATCGGGGCGAAGAGAGGAACCCAGCGGGATAGGTCCCAAATAAGTGTGCCAACATGAAAACTATAATATTTTTTTACTCCTTCAGATTTATACTCTGACCTGAATAATATTGGAGTGAAAAAATGCCCAAATGCTTAATAGGAAGAAATGTGTAGTAATTTCACAACCAAAATGTAAAAGGCACAATTACGTGGCAATAGATCTTGTCTGTTTTGTTTTTTTTTCCTGTCCCCAGGGGTAGAATATTCAAGGTTTCTACAGACAAGGGTTTTCCCTATTCTATAGCTCTCTGATATACATTTGGGGTCCAACAATAGTACTCATCCTAATATCTCAGGGAACCAACTAAGGAGGCTAGACCATTCCCTTAGTCGTACTACCCAACTACCCAGGTACTAGAGAGTATCTTCCCGAGTGATATTCTTGGTGGAACTATAGCAGTCAGGAAACCGATTGGTTTATCTATGGAGGGATTCATGAGATCTAGGTCAGTCCATATACAGGTATTGTTTGATGTGCTACCACTTAAGGGGTACCAACATGTGTTACAAGGGTGGGCGACAGATGTGTGCTTAAGTACATCTTGTATTTCCTATGTGTATGACTCCCTGACTGTGGGTTTATGCACATAATGATAGATCTTTGTAGCTTTAAGATGCTAGAATACGTCTCTACCCTGAAAAAAATTAACCCACAATTTTCTACCGAGGAAGGTGCTTTGATACCACTTGTAGTATTCCAGATATAAAATAATATACAGAACATAAATATTTTAGCATAGAAATGGCAGAGAAACAATGATATAGCTAGAACAATACTAGAATAATACCATAATAACACCAGAAAAGACCACCTTAATTAATTATAGCAATGTTCACTTGCGTCTTCGAGGGGGAAACCTCCAGCAACGAAGTGCTCTATTACAACAATCTCTAAGACAATATTTATCATACCCTCTATTTCTATTTATACTAAATCTATCTATCCAAAAGAACAATATAGGGAATATCCTTCTAGAAGTAGAATATTCTATTAGGTCTTCTTACATTTGACTTATTCCTCCTTATTGCTAGGCCTTATTAATATTGGCCTTTGTTACATGGAATTATATTATTCTACCTATGTGGGGGGTTATGGAGGTTGGGTCCCTAACATACTGAACATCAATAAGCTTTGTCTTTGAATGATAAGTTGGGTTCTTTGGTAGGAATATTTCACTCTCACTGTCACAATATATCCTTACATCTTGTTGTATCAACCCAATACCTAAACACAATCTTTGTAACCATACTGCTTCCATGCTTTCATGATTGGATGCCATGTATTCAACTTTTGTAGTTGAGAGTGCCACTACAACTTGTCTTTTTCTCATCCAACTGATTTCTCCTCCAAGAGGTTAAACACATACCCACACGTAGATCTTTTGCAATCTAGATCTCCATCGCATTTTGCATCAACAAAACCATGCATGTCCAACACTCTATCCAGTCCTAGTTTTCCTTGGTAGCACAATACATAAGTAGTAGTGCCACACAAATACCTAAAAACTCTCTTCATTGTTTTTTAATGCTCCTTCCCTGGTTTTGACATATACCTGCTCAAAAATCCCACTACATGTGAAATGTCTAGTCTAATACAAACCATAGCATACATCAAACTACCAACCACACTAATATATGAAACATGAGACATGTCTCTTCTTCTTCCTATGTATTGGGACACTGATCTACAAATAAACTTACACATACAGGAATAGGAACCCTAACCAGTTTACATCCTTCATATTAAACCTCTGCAATATTGTCTTGAAATATTTCTTCTAATTTAATCAGAGTTTCTTATTTTCCCAATCTCTTTTAATTTCCATCCCCAAAATGAAATTTGTAGCACCACGATCCTTCATGTCAAATTTAGAGAAAAATCGAGTTTTTACGCATATCATCTACATACAAGACCAAATAAATAAGATAATCACTCACTAATTTGAAATACACATAGTGATCAACTTTTCTCCTTGTGAATCCAAGTACCAACATATAACTATCAATTTTTTTATACGATATTCTTGGTGATTTTTTTAACCCATACATGGAATTTTTCAGCCTGCATACCCGCTCCTTCTTTTCCTTCACTACAAATCCTTTTGGTTTCTTCATGTAGAGTTATTCTTTCAGATCTCCATGTAGGAATGTTGTCTTCACATCCATCTTTTCTATTTCAAAATTGAAATAAAAAACAATAGATAAAATAAATCTCTTAAAAGTTAACTTGGCAACAAGAGAAAAAAATTCACCAAAGTCAATTCCCTCTACCTGAGAATAAACTTTTTCTACTAACCAAGATTTGTATTTCTCCACTTTTCCTTCTACATTCAACTTCTTCTTAAACACTCGTTTGATACCAATGGGATTTCTTCCAGTTGCCAACTCCACTAGATCTCAAGCCTCATTCTTATCTAATTCCCATTTCTTCCACCATGGCCTTTTTTCCATATTTTTCCATTCTCTAAATCCACTTCCTCCCTAACTGTTATAGGATCATAATCAGTAATAAACAAAGAAAAATTTGAATGAAAATCAGGTGCCTTCTTTCTTGAATCGATCACCTCAATACTAGAGTATGATGTTCTTCCTCTTCTTATTCATGTTCTTCTGTAGAGTCTAATTCATTATCCTTCAATTCAAAAACTATTTTCTATGGTTCTTCCACTCTTTGTAGCACTTCCCATTTGATAGCATCTTTGATTTCTATAAATACTACATCTTCGTTAAACACTTCCTTCTTAGTTTCTGGGTTCTAAATATTATAACCTTTTAGTTATGAAGCTTATAACCTTTCAGACCATCTTTATACCCAATAAAGATACAATTTTCGTCCTTTTCATCCATCTTAATTCTATTTCCTTTGGAATGTGAACATAAGAATCACAACCTAATACCTTGAGATGTGTGAGAGAGAGTTTCTTACCAGTCAATAGCTCGTGTGGATTCCTTTCATCTAGCACTAATGAGGCTGATCGATTGACCAAGTAACATGCAATACGCACTGCCTCTGCCCATAATTTGTGTCCTCCCCCAACACATGATTGAGCNGTTAATGGAAAAATATAGAAGCATGCTCAATCATAATTTGTGTCCTCCCCCAACACATGATTGAGCATGCTTCTTTATTTTTCCATTAACTTCTTATTCATTCTTTCTACAACTTCATTCTTCCATGGTGTGTATGGAGGAGTATTCTTCCTTGCTATACTATAATTCTTACAAAATTATTTGAATTTATTTATGTAGAATTGTCCACCATTATTCATCCTTGCCACCTTAATTTCTTCTCTATCTGATTCTCCACAAGAGCCTTAAACTCTTTGAATTTGTCAAAGACTTCATATTTCTTCCTGAGGAAATACATCCATGTATTCCTTAATAATTCATCTATAAATGAGACATAGTAAACATATTTACCAAGTGATGGAACCAACACAGGTCCAAACACATCACTATGGACCAATTATAAAATTCCTTCTTCTCTCGTAGCACCAGAGGAGAATCTTACACAATTCTACTTCCCATATAAGAAATGTTCATAGAAATCAAAATCAAGAGAACAATTAGACATGCCTTCAACCATATCTTTACGTGTAGTACTTGAAGGCCTTTCTCTTTGATATGCCCCATTCTTTGATGCCACAACATAGTATTTTCTTTAGAGACTTTAGTATTTTTTTTTCTTCATCTTCAATCTCAAGAACAACGAAACTATTACACCTGTCACTAATAGTGCTTCCCAACAGCTTATACAAAGTTCCAATCTGAACTCCCTTCACCAAAATCATTTCCCCTTGAACCATCCTACAAGTTTCTTTCTCAAACACTATTGTTACCCCTGCATCATCCATTTTTGTTATAGAAATCAAATTTTTAGCCAATCCTGGGATGTGCAAAACACTAGGGAGTGTTCTAATCCTTCCATCCATGAGCTTCAACTTGAATTTTCCCCATCCAACTATTTTGGATGTCAAGTCATCTCCTAGAAAACCGTCACATTCATCATACCTTTCATATTTGCAAAACCACCCCCTATGAGGAATCATATGAAAGGATGCACTTTAGTCAACCAACCATGCTTCATGATATGCATGTGTGCTTAAAGAAGCCAAGTACACATCCCCTTCTTCATTCATGTAGGTTTTTGTTTCTGTAGAGGGAGAATCATCATATCCCTTCCATCTTTCAACACTTTTAGATCTACATTGTTTCTTGTAGTTCCCTTCTTTTCCACGTCTCCAACATACCTTTACGATTTTTCTAGGAGATTTATATCTTCCTCTATATTTAGAACTCCCACTTTAGGACTTAGATATACTTCTTTCCTAGGAGCATCCTCTTGCAAATGAGGCATTTGTGTTTTTTCCTTCCATATTATTTCATCTCATATCCTTCGACAACAATGATTATACCACGTAATAGAAGCTGAAAGTAGCTTCATTACTACCTATGTTGGAATACTGAGAGGGGGGGGGTGAATGAGTATGAGCACTTTATACCACTTTTAACCACAATATATAAATTTAAAATTTATCAGCAGTATATCATCAGTATATCATGAGCATATAAACATAAACAACATCACATCAACAAAATTAAGTACATAGTACACCACAATTTACGTGGAAACCCAAACAGGAGAAAACCACTAAATTATTTCTTATATATATCAAGAATACATTTATAGGAAGCACCAACTTAAAAATTCTCCAACAGGAACTAGAAGGAGGCACCAACCCCATGATTTACAAGCACCAACCTGAAGGAAGCTACAACTCCCTGAATTCTTTGGCTCCAACCAGAAGGAGGCTACAACCCCCTAATTCTTAGGATCCAACCTAATGGAAGCTCTAAATCCCTATGTTCTCCGACACCAACTAGAAGGAGGATACAACCTCCTTTCCTTTCCCCATCCCGCCACCCTAAAATATAAGTGTAGACCAACTGTCACTACCACAATCACTTCCACTGTCACTGCCACTACCACTTCCACTATCACTGTCACTTTCATTGCCACTGTCACTATCACTTTCACTTTCACTGTCACTGTCACATCAACATATAACTTGTCAACCTATCATTGTATCTAACCTGTCACTATCAACCTATCCAACCTGTCACTATCATCGATACTCAACCAGATCCTCTCACCAAGGACACCTCTCAACTATATTTTCAACACCACCAATACATGCCTCTACCAAGCATGTAACAAGATCACCTACATATCATCATAAGATATGTTCCTCAACCATGTACCAAATCATGTGTCAACCAAGCATCAATCATTTACCACAACCTGTACCACAACAAATGCATAATCCATGCACCAACACATGTACCAAACCATGCATCAACCATGCACCACAACTATGCCAAACCTTGCATCAACCATGCACCAACACCAGTACCAAACCGTGCATCAACCATGCACCAACACCTGTACCAAACCGTGCATTAATGATGCACCTCAACCTGTACAATATGCCTCAATCATCAATGATCAAAATCAACACCATACCAACTATCAATCTTGTACCATATCATGTATCAACCATGGACATCAACAATGTACATAAACACATATACCATACAATGTACCAAAAATGTTTCTCAACCATACACCATATCACTCAATCATTACATACACCATGTACTATAAGATATATCAAGCAAGTACCATCAATGGTGTACCTCAACCAAGTACCAACATCACCAAGAGATGTGTCTTATACATGTGTTTTCATATACCAAGTTTAATCGTCAACAATGTATCAATGACAATCATACACCATGTGTCAATGCTTCAAGAGTATACCAAAAATAATCCTCAAGCATATATCATCATCACCATATAAGCAAACTAGATACAAATGTACTAATATAGCCAATATGTACTACTAATCAATGTACCATACCAATGTCACCAAGACGTACCATGCATCAATGAGACATGCCTCTCAAGCATTTACTGAGAATAAGATATAATCACATAATCATACATGTGACCCGTAGCTGACTTATTGTACTGTAACACTGACCTGTAACTCTTCCATAGCCTTCAACATCCTATTACCAAAAAATTCCCATAAATTTTCCTTATCTTTGAGGGAATAAGACTCTCTATGACACGATGTCATGTGTGACGTCACTTAGGAAAACCATGGGGTTGCCTCGCATGACATCCTCAAGATGACTCGTTAGGACCTGCCAAATTAGGATTACAGAAAAACCCTAACACTCTGCAGCTCCAAAACTTTCACTCTTTTCTCTCACTTTCTTTGTTGGCTCAGACTCGTCATCAGATTCACCAATAAACCAAGACACTAGACCATAACATTCTCACAAGATAGATATTCAATGTAAGTGTGTGTGTACTATGAGAGACTCCTTGAGGTGTTTATATACTTTTTTATAGTAACATCTTCCCTTAATATTAGGGCTTCTAGTACTTTCTTGTCACAACTACTTTACCCATTCATTCATTGACTTGTAACCAACTAGGGGCTTCTTGACCATTTTTTGGGGCTTCCAACTTCACAAGGCCATATCTCCCTAACCATGAGGAACCATGTGGTGTACCACCTATCACCGTAAATGGAACAAAAATGAATATCCATCTATGAGTGTCTTACCTACATTTATAATGTCCTTCATGTCCATATTCCTCAACCAACTTCGGGTACCATAACCAAACCTTTGGGGATTCATGTAGACTTCATCAAATGCACCCAACACTTCTGTTAACATAAACCATTCCATCAATTACCACTAAGTCACCATCAATATCAACCATATCTCCAAGTCTTCAAGACTTCTCCAGGGGTTGACATCAATCTCTAAGGGTTGACATGAATGACAACCAATTGTCCAAACTAGTTGTCCAACAATCTCCCCCTTCAACATTGATGGAAACATTGATGATAACACCCATGCTACCCCTATGACCATTGCTCCTCATCAATGTTTCTCACTCTCCCCTTTGACATCAATGGAAAAGGGTCCTTCTCATTGGGGATACTCCCTTTGTCTTCATGCTTCTGTTCTTTCTCTCCACATGTTTCTTTCCTCATGTTTCTTTCCAAGTTCCTCTTCTCTATTGATAGCAAAGACTGAATCCCCATGAACGTATGCTTGCGCTGAATAATCCTTCTCTGACTTCATGCGCTTGACTCTTACTCTTCTAAAATTTCTCTATTTCGTCCTTTGACATCATATGAAAAAGGATAAATCCCCCTATCAGTATGTCTCCCCCTATATGCATGTCTCTAATATTTATTTCTTAATGATTTCTTTCATTGACTTCTCTACAAGATGCCATCTAGATCAATGTAGGGATACTTGTATATGTTTCCTTTCTTCGCTTCCAGTGCGTGCTAATTTTCCATTGGTTCTCCCTCTTGTAACTCTATGAAATATATAAAAAAACATCCATTAGTTGATTTCTTCATTTGCGTGTTATCCATAGTGTTCAAATATTTTGTTTTGATGATTTATCTTCTAGAGATGGTTTCTCTTTCCCTGTCCAACTATTCCTTTTTGTGACCAACTTATTCCAACTAATTCCATGGATTCCAATTGTAAATACACTACTATGTATCTATTTTGACCCATGTTATTTGTACCTACTAAGTGTCCATCTCTTTCCATAACTGCTACTCAATTGTCTACAATGTTGACCCATTTGTTACTGAATACTTCTCTATTGTAACTGATCATCACATACTCATGTTTCTCAAACTGAATAAAATGTGTCCACTGGTCTTCTCTAACTTCTTCTCAATTGATCAATATGTCACACTATACTTCTGTTTCTTGACATATCTAAATTTGTCTCTACATGAACCTCAAACTACTTGAAGGATAATTATCTGATCTATAGTAGCTACTGAACTGACTCAACATATTCAATATTCATATTTACCAGGATCCTCCAAGCTAAATGGCTCAAAACAATACCTTCTCTGATGCAGAGTCATCTTCCTCTTCGTCTATGGATTCATCATTTTCTTGAATTCTGACTTCCTTTTCATCTTCTCTCTGAATTATGACATCTTCCTGGTTTCTAACATCTTCCTCTTGGCCTATAAATTCGTCCTGATCTTGAGCTACTAAAAGTCCTGTAAGTACAATCTATGGAAGTGCTTCATTCATCTACTCTTCATTCATCTATTCTTCATTCACTTGTTCTTCTAGTTCTTTCTTTCCTTTCTAGACCTTTATGTATCTAATATCAATGTCTTCCTTCATTAAGGGATTCATCACGCTTCTACAATTTCAAGATATGTATCCATAGTTGTGGCATTTGTAACATTCAATATTGTGTAGGGTGACGTAAGCATCTCTTTCTTGAACATTTCCTTCATACATTTTTCAATTCACAGCTTTATGCCCAAACTTAGTACATTTAAAACAGTGACAATAAAACAAATTTGCATACCCGAGAGTGAATAATATTCTCTATGGTGTATTCCTTCTAAATTCCTTCCTTGGTTGATCATGATATTCTCTTTGGTTGTTTCCTTCATACTGATTGAATCTTCTTTGCTACCTGAATGTAGAAGTTATTATGTATTCATTCCTTTCTAATTCTTATTGACTATGATTCCTTCCTTTGAGAACTTCAGCATAACTCTTTTGTTTTGTTCTTTTTGTCATGGATCTTTAACCTTCCTCAAAATTAACATTCGTGTATCCTAGTCCATATTTGTCACTGTATGGTTTTTGACTGTTGAGAATGTTTTATAACACTTGAGAAATTTTCAAGTTCTATTTGTGCCTATTGAATTCAACTCTCAATGTCAAGATTTCCTTTTCAAGTTTCTCACACTCTTTTTCTTTATTTATCATTTGGACATGCACTACTTCTTCATTTCTTCTTCCTTCTTCAAGTTGGGTTTTCAAGGAGATGTTTTATTCTTTGAATGATTTTTTTCTTCCTTCCTTTATTTAGTTCAGTTAAAGCACTGATTAATTCTTCCTCAAGATCCACTTGAATTTCTTCTTCACTTTTAGGAGTTCTTTTCTTATTTTCCATAGCCATAAAGAGTACTCTCTCTGAGTCACTATATCTTTCATCATCTTTATCAGATGAAGAGTTGTCTTCTCTTGAGTAGAGTTTTCTCTTGAAGACTTTCCGTCTATCTCCTTTCCCATTTCCCTTTTGATATTTATTTTCTTTCTTAGGATCTTCTTCTTCATCACTTTCTAAATTCTTAGCATAAAGACACTTATTTTCAAAATGACCAATTTTACCATAATTAAAACATTTGAAGGTAAGCATACCTTTTTACTTGCTAATTCCTTTCTTCAACATCCTTACGAAGTTGGTTGTTTCTTCATCCTCATTTAAATCATCGCTACAGCTGCAATTTGTCTTTGACTCGGGATTTTTCTTCTTCTTTGTCTTCTTGGATTCCTTGAAGCATGCTTTCATCTTGGATGGATTTTCCTAATTTGTTCTCATTTCATAAGCTGTAAATATTTCATGTAGCTCATCCATGCTTATCGTACTCAGATATGCTCTTTCTTCTAGTGCTGAAATATTAGGATCAAATCTAATTGGAAGATATCTCAATACCTTTTTAACAATTATATATTCAACAACTTCTTCTCCCAATCTTTTAATCACATTCACTGTTTCATCAACTCATAATAAGTAAGTTCCAATGTATCCATCTTACTTCATTTTAAATTGTTCAAATTGACCTGTGTAAGTATGAAGCTTCATTTTCTTGACTTTGGCATATCCTTCATAAACATTCTAAACTTTATCCCAAATTTCATTTGCAAAATCACAATGCATAACCTTGACATATACTTAATCAACTAGACCATTCAGGATGGCATTTTTATCCCTCGAATTGTTTTGAATGATTTTATTTCCATCGTTGTCTATTGGAGGAGTGGAAGGCTCTTTGTATCCATATACTACTAGTTTCCAAACATCAAATCTCTGTGCTTGTACATATGTTTTCATTCTTCTGCTCCCGAATGCATAGTTTTTTCCATAAAATTGTGGTATTCCATTCTTATACATATTGTTTCTCTCCATGATATACCTTCCAGTGGTTAAACTATTTCTTGAAGAACCTACTCCTCTGCTACCAATTGTTGGAGTACTGAGAAGGGGGTGGCGGGGGGGGTGAATAAGTATGAGCACTTTATACCACTTTTAACCACAATATATAAATGTCAACTTTATCAGAAGTATATCATCAATATATCATTAGTATGTCATGAGCATATAAACATAAGCAATATCACATCAACAACATCAAGTACACAGTACACCAGAATTTACGTGCAAACCCAAATAGGAGAAAACCACATAATGTTTTCTTATATATATCCATAATAAATTCATAGGAAGCACCAACATCTAAATTCCCTAGCACCAAATGGAAGGAGGCACCAACCCCATGATTTATAGGCACCAACATAAAGGAAGCTACAACCCCCTAAATTTTCTGGCTCCAACCAGAAGGAGGATAGAACCCCCTGATTATCAAGCTCCAATATGAAGGAAGATCAAACTCCTTGTGTTCTCTGGCACCAATCGGAAGGAGGCTACAACCCCCTTTCCTTTCCCCGTCCTACCACCCTGAAATATAAGTGTAGACGAAATGTCACTACCACAATCACTGCCACTGCCATTGCCACTGCCACTGTCATTATTACTGTCATTGTCACTGTCACTGTCACTATCACTATCACTATCATCGATACTCAACCAGATCCTCTCACCAAGGAGACCTCTCAACTAGATGTCCAACATCACCAACACATGCCTCTACCAAGAATGTACCAAGATCACCAACATACTATCACAAGATATGTGTTTCAACCATGTACCAAAGCATGTGCCAACCAAGCATAAACCATGTACCACAAATTGTACCACAACAAATGAATCAAACATGCACCAACACCTGTACCAAATTGTGATTCAACCATGCACCACAACTATGCCAAACCGTGCATCAACCATGAACCAAAACCTGTACCAAACCGTGCATCAACCATGCACCTCAACCTGTACCATATGCCTCAATCATCAACCATCAAAATCCACACCATACCAAGTATCAATCATGTACCATATCATGTATCAACCATGTACATCAACAATATACATCAACACCTGTACCATACCATGTACCAACAATGTATCTCAACCATACACCATATCACTCAATAATGCCATACACCATGTACTATAGGATATATCAAGAAAGTACCATCAATGGTGTACCTCAACCAAGTACCAACATCACCAACAGATGTGTCTTATACATGTATTGTCATATACCAAGTGTAATCATCAATGTATCAATGGAAACCATACACTATGCATCAATGCTTCAAAAGTATACCAAGAATAAGCCTCAAGCATATATCATCATCACCATATAACCAAACCACATGCCAATGTATTAATAAATCCAATATGTACTACTAATCAATGTACCATACCAATGTCACCAAGATGTACCATGCATCAACAAGACATACCTCTCAAGCATGTACCAAGCATAAGATATAATCACATAAGCATACCTATGAATTGTAGCTGACCTATTGTATTGTAACACTGACCTGTAATTCATCCACAACCTTCAGTAGCCTGGCACCAATATTTTCCCCCAAATTTGTCTTAGCTGCATGGGACTAAGACTCCCTATCACGTGGGCCTTCCCGTGACATCACTTAGGCAACCCATGGGGGTTCCTCATGTGACACCCTCAAGTTGACCTACGAGGGCCTATCAAATTAGGGTTACAAAAAAACCCTATCACTCTATAGCTCTGAAAGTTTCTCTCTTTTCTCGCACTTTCTTCACTTCCTCAGAATTTTCTTCAGATTCACCAATAAACCAAGACACTATACCATGACATTCTCACAATATGGATATTCAATGTAAGTGTGTGTCTACTATGAGATACTCCTTGAGGTGTTTATATACATTTTCATAATAACCTCTTGCCTTAATCTTATGGCTTCTAATTCTTTCTTGTCACAACTACTTTATTCTTCATTCATTGACTTGTAACCAATGAGGGGCTTCTTGACCATTGTTCGGGGCTTCCAACTTCACAAGGTCATATCTCCCTAACTGTAAGGAACCATGTGGCGTACCACCTATCACCAGAAATGACACGATAAGGAATATTCATCTATGAGTTTCTTACCTACATTTATATTTTCCTTCATTTCCATATTCCTCAACCAACTTTGCCTGCCATAACCACACCTTCGGGGCTTCATATAAACTTCATCAAATGCACCCAACACTTCTGCTGACATCAACCACACCATCAATCACCACTAAATCACCATCAATCTCAACCATATATCTCGAGATTCCTAACTTATCCATGGGTTGAAATCAATCTCTAAGGGTTTACATCAATGAAAAACAACTGTCCAAACTAGTTGTCCAACAACCTATCGCCACAACTAAACTATCCCATGAGTCAGGTAAAGATAAAAATAAATTGATACATGGGTATTTACTAGAGATATTAATATCAAAATATCATATATGAATTACCATAGTATTGGAGGTGTTCAAATGCTTTCTCATCGAGTCTCCATCTTTCATCCTCGAGTTTTACAAAAAAAATTGCAGGAACAATATGTTTAGTAGGGACTTTGACTGATACAAAGACCCCAACTTATCCCATAATCTCTTGGTTGTAGCTTCCAATAACACATTCAGTAATATTGAATCTGAGAGATACAATTGGATTGTGCTCTTCACCTTCCGATCCAACTTTTCCTAGTCTTCCATTGAGATTGTTGTAGGTGTAGTACTTGGATCCACAATGATCCACTCATATTTTTCCACCAGCATATATCTTCCATCTTGATCTCCACAACTCAAAAAAATTTCCATTAAATTTCTTGATCTCTATTTTTGAAATGCTTTCCATTTCTTTTCACTACAAGGTTCAATATCGCAAAGATCCCATTCTAACAAGGTTTATCACAGACCCAAGCCAAAATCCTGACCACAAAGGTGTCCTCCCAACAAAAATGACTGGTTTGATACCAAATGAATATTTTAACCTTGTACAATTAATTTCTACAAACAGTTTCTTAATAAAAACAGAAAAGATACAATGGAACACACACATTGCAAAGATATTTTACCTTGGAAACCCAAACCAGGAAAACCAACAACCTATTTAGAGCCACACCTATAACTCTTTATTCATCATCATCATCATCATCATCATCATATATATATATATATATATATATATATATATATATATATTATCCTGTGACATCCAAAACCCCTAATCCATTGACTTGGATTAGTGAACAACCCTAATTCCTTAACTAGAATTAGAAAACCATTGGAGAAAACAATGTGCCAAAAACCGTTAAAAACAGATACAAAAACCGCAAAAAAATAATTAGGGGCTCCCGCATCCTTGTGACCCCCTTGCACACTCAAGGAAATGAAAACACTGGGTTTGGTTGTGCAAAAAATACAACACATACCCAACACGAATGACACCTACAACTAGCAATTCCTGATCAATTTTCTCAATTTCATTTTTTTAGCCAAATGGTTGATGATAAGGGAGAATATTGTGAGGAACATTTCCAGGGACAAGTGGGATGGAATGATCATGGGGACAACTTGAAGGGGGGAGTAACTGGGGGTAATTGGTGTTTGGAGAGGATAAATTGTATGTAGGGATGAATAATGGTTGAGGGGGTATCAATGGATTGAATGGCATGGAATTGGGAAGTGTCAAAATGACAGTTTTTGAGGAGTTTCTCCATTCAGTGTGAACTGATCATCTCAGGGGAACCTTCCATGATGCCTTGGAATTGGTTTTGTTTTCCATCGTGTTCGAAATTCATGGTTAATTCCTTGAAGAAAATGGTGATTGGGCCCAGTGTGCATAACCATTCAATACTTAGAACAATGTTGCAACCATCCATGTCAATAGAAAACATGTGTCATTTTAGGTTATAATGATCAATTTTCAGGCACACATTTTCACAATGACCCTCACATTTCATAGAACCACCATTAGCAATCATGATTTGAAAGTTATTGACATCACATATATAGCACAGGATCTCTTGAGCAATTCGGAAATAAATAACATTATGGGTGCTACCACTAATGACTAGGATAATGAATTTCTAATGCTTGATATAACCAACTAACTTAAGGTTTTGGGTAGTAGAGATACCAGTGAGAGATTTCAGAGAGATAAGCGGTTCAAATTTTGGTGGATCATATGGCAGGCTATGAACATCATCTTGGGGAAACACTTTGGAAGGGGAAGCATCACCATCCTCTACATAAATGTCCTATGAAATGGACATAAAAATATTTTTCTCCTTACACTTGTGCCTCAAAAAATATTTTTCATCACAATTATAGTAAAGATCCTTAAGTTGGTGTTCAACCATTTATGCCCTTGTTAATTTCTGGATCTTAAGAGGAGGGGAAGGAGTCACGGGATTGTTGGGCTAAGAGAGGGGAATACAGGATGGAGTTTTGAATTGGGAAGAGACTACCTGGTGTGCTTCCTTGGTGCAGTGAGTAACTTTAATCTAGGTTCAAGGACGAGCCATTAGGACATGAGATGGGATGTCTTCCTTAAGGCCAATAATAAGGCATTCAGAAAAGAAGGTGCCAATCATGCCTTTAGTTCAAAAATCCAATTTCCCAAAAGAAGTGATGTATTATTCCACTATACCAGATTGTTTAATCATGGTCAAATAGACCAGTTTATGTGTGTCCTTGTAAAAACATTCATAAATGTCTGCAACATACTAGGTCCAAGCAAGATACCCTCTGTGTGAATTTTTACACCATTTCTACTATTGTCAATGTCCAAGATCCAAATAAAGGACATCGATACAAAGTTTGATCAATTTATCAGTAATGCCATGCAAGGAGAAATAATGGTCTATTTGAGTGACCTAGCTCGTGGGGTCTGAGCCATCAAATTTATTCACCTCAACTTTGGAAAGATGCAATTCACAAGTAAAGGGGTTAAAATGAAAGTCCATGGAATGGGATGAGTCACCACCCTTTGGGTGTGAAGGTTTTGAATAAGAGATAGGATCATAGGATTGAGTAAGATTTTTTTTCAATTTGTCCATAGCAACAGGGAGGGATTCCACTTGGGTGAGTTGTGAATTTACGGTGTCCAGTTGGTAGAGTCGGGAATTTATGGTAGAAATTTTTGAACTAATGTCAATGACATATTTACTATTATTCTCATAATATATGTCCAAGGAAATGATGAGGTTGTAAAATTCTTGGTTACAAGTGTGGGCCATCTAGGAGATAAGTGGGAAAGAATAGGGTGGTCGAGTCATTATGAAAGGGATTATGAGAGAGTGGTATCAGTGTGATCCATACGAAGATAGGAATCAAATGGGATAGGTCCCAAATAAACATGTTGGATAGGGTGGGACCATTATACTCTCTTTTTTAACTCCTATAGAGTTATACTCATGTCTTAATAGCATTACAATGAAATAATGCTCAAATTCTTAATAGTTAAAATTGTGTAGGAATTTCGTGGCATGGATACAGGAAGAATGGTTTCACACACTAGATGTGCAAAATTTTCATTATGCTTATGTTCTATTCTATTTTGATAGCAAGAGTTGGATTTTTTTATTGTTCCTACAAACAGGGGATTATCCTGTGCTATAACTCTTTGATATATTGACAAGGCCCAATAGTCGTACTCGACCAAATATCTCAGGGCTCTAACTAAGGAGGATCAACCCTACCCTTGGTCATACTATCTGATTACCTAGGTACATGAGAGTAGTCTTGCCGAGTGATATTCTCGGTGCCACTATAAGAGTTAGATGATTAATTAGCTAATCTACAATTGGTTTTAGGATACCTATGGGACTCCCTATATACCCAAGGATATGTGGGAGTCGATGGTTATGTAGAAGTGTTGTCTAATGTGGTACTACTCGAAGGGGTACCAAAAGGGTTTATATAGGTTTCCAACCAGATGAAACAATGTGTTTCGAGTAACCACATGAATTTTTTTTCATTTCCTCCATGTATTCTTCCCCAACCATAGTTTTACCCACCAAAAAATAGATCATTGTGCTTTAAATATGCCGACGATACACATCTCAAGCCTGGATTTTTTTTTTCTAAATATCTGCAGAGGAAAGTGCATTGATACCACTTATAAGGTACCAGAAGGAAATATGTAGAGAAAAAATATGATTTTGTTCACAATTGTTAGCAAAAAGAAAAAAAAAGTAAGCATAATGACACAATCGATCCATAAATTATACCTTTATTATCTCGAGAGAAAAGTTCACTTGCCTCTTCAAGGGGGAAACCTATAGAAAAGCAAAGCTCAATTACAAAATGAATTCACAAGACAACCCTTTTCATGCTTTCTACCCCTATTTATACTGTCTCTATCTTCTAAAGAACATTCTAGAGGGAGAACTTTCTAGAGGCAGAACCTTCTATTACATCTTATTACATTAGACGTGTTCACATTATTACATAGGCCTTATTTATTGATGTCGGACTTTATTACATAGAAAAAAATATTATTCTTTCTACTTGAGGGGTTAGGGAGGTTGGGAGCCTAACTGTTTTGGGGGTATGTTGGTCCCTTATTTTGTAGTTTTGAAGACCCTGTATGTAGCTAGTCTTTGTACACATGGGTTTTCTTTGCATGTTGAGTTTAGACTATCCATCCATTTTTTTTTGTGCACCCTACTTTGATCTGCACACCAAAATTGAGAATATAATTAGGATTAGCATTCCTGCTTATCCATGTGTTGAAAATATGCATTGTAGGAATTTATAAGTATTTTCTAACAATTGTAATTGATTTAGAGTGTATATAAAGGAATGTAAATGACACAATGATGGTTAGAAAGTTGGTTGTTTGACTCTCATATTGATTTTTAGTATAAGATATTTTATGGAAAAATGAGAGATCCATGTTCAAATATGTAAGGCACCAGATCTATTATAAAATTCGAAAACATAAATATTGCAGAGAATAACAACAGAACAACACAATAGATGAAATTGCATCACCAAAATAATTCCTTTATTGATTGGAAATAATGTTCACTTGCCTCTTCGAGGGGGAAAACTCTAAAAGAGAAGTTATCTATTACAATAATTATCAAGAAAAAAACTTCTCATTCCCTCAACTCTTATTTATACTAAATATGTCTACCAAAAGAAAAATCTAGAGGAAGATCTTCTAGAAGTGGAAGCTTCTATTAGGCCTTGTTACATTTCACTTATTATTCCTTATTACTAGGCCTTATTAATATTGGCCTTTAATACATGGAAAATATATTATTTTACCTACATGAGGGGTTAGGGAGGTTCTGTCCCTAACATGCGCTCCCCCTTAAAAACAACCTTGTCCTTAAGGCTTGAGATTAGGAAATTGCTGCAAAATGGTAGTTGGATCCTAGGTGGCATCTGTTGGAGTTGTATCTTTTCAATGTACTAACACTTCCTTGATGGTGTGTTGATGGATATGATGCTCACACTAGTCCAAGTCTGCTTTTGGTTGAAACCAAATGGATCCTTCTTCATCCAACTCGGGAATACTAGTTTGAGTTTGGCACTTAGTTCCAATCACCTTCTTTACGTAGGAGACATGAAAAATAGGATGGAGCTTAGAATAACTGGGTAAAGCTAACTGATGGGCCACTTGTCCCACACGCTTGAGAACTGGATAAGGACCATAAATTTGGCCACCATTTTTTGACAATGGTCGGCCTTGAGTGAAGTCTACTTATAAGGTTGTATTCAAAGAAATACCTGGTCCCCTTCAACAAATTGGCATTCTGAGCGACCTTGATATTCTTGTTGTTTCATGCGATTCTAAGCCATGAAAAAATTCTCTTCGAGGGTACGAAGAATATCCTCTCAAACTATAAGAGTTTGGTCAACCGCCTGGACCTCCAAGACACTGGGAATTTATGAGAGAACTAAAGGTGGATTTTGTCCATATACTTCTTCAAAAAGAGTCATGTGATTAGTTGTATGGTAAGAAGTGTTGTACCACCATTCAACTAGGGGTAACCATTGATCCCATTGATTTTTCCTTTCAGATGAAAAACACCTCAAATATGTTTCCAAATTATTTTTGAAAACTTCAGTTTGACCATTAGTCTAGGGATGATAGGTAGTGCTGAGATGCAATTAGGTGACCTATAGCCTAAACAATTCTCCCCAAAAATTGTTGGTGAAAGTGGGATCTCTCTCAGAAACAATAAAATGAGCCATGCCATGAATCTTGAAGACATGATCCATGAACATTTGAGCCACTATGGAGGTGGTAAATGGGTGTTTAAGAGCACATAAATGAGCATACGTGGAAATAAGAACAACTACCACCATGATGACTGACTTATTGCCCGATTTAAGTAAGACAACAATTAAATCCATAGAGATATCCCTCCAAATAGTGGGTGGAATTGGAAGCAGTTGTAGTGTGTCAGGGGCTTTGACCGTTTCTCCTTTGTTGAATTGACAAGCATCACATACCACCACAAAAGTGAGAACATCATGTTTCATGCCATCCCAGAAAAAAGAATGTTTGACCCCATCATAGGTTTTGATAAACCCCGAGTGCCCAACTGTGGGTGTAGCATGAAGCTCAGAAATCATCGTGGATTTAATTTGTTACTATTTACTTAAATACAAACGACCTTTGTAGTGAATTTCATTATTGTCCAAAGAGTATTGTGGGGAAACTGGAGAATTGGATTGCAATTGTTAGATCGGATGCAAAATTTTTGGATCTTGCAGCCATTCTTGGTGAACAACCTGGACCAATCTAGTACAATGAAGGAGAGGGAAAAAAGGTACCCTTCATCTTCATATTTTCTTGAAAGAGCATCAACAACCAAATTGTCTTTTCCTTTCTTGTAAATGATCTGATCATAATCATATCCAAATATCTTAATCACCCATTTTTGTTTCTCCGAGGATGAAAGATGTTGCTCCATAAAATAATTGAGGCTCTAATGATCCTTCTTAATTTGGAAGCATTGCCCCAATAGATAAGGGTGCCTAAGATCCACTTCATGTAGGATAAACAACATTTCCTTTTCATAGATTGATTGGCCCAAATGTCGCTCTGAAAATTGTTTACTGGTAAAGGTCAAAGGCCAACCATATTGCATAAGGACTACTCCAATTCCTATCCCATAAGCATCGCATTCCAGGGAAAAGGTATTTGTGAAGTCAAGAAGGGCCAAGAAAGGAGTGGTGCACATAGTCGCCTTTAAGGCTTGAAAGGCATGATCAATTGTTGGAGTCCAAGTGAAAGAATTCTTTTTAAGGAGAGTAGTGAGAGGCACCATAATATTTCCTTAATTATTAACAAATTTGGGATAATAGAAGGCTAAACCTAGAAAACCCAACAATATTTTGAGAGTCTTAGGGAGAGGCCAATCCCGCATAGCTTCAATCTTCTTAGGATCCACCCTGACACTCGCCTTGCCAATAATACGACTCAAGTACTTGACTTTCAAGGATCCAAAATAAAATTTAGACTGTTTTAGGAAAATTTGATGCTGAGAGAGTAGATGAAGAACTCGATCCACAAGAGAAAGATGGGTTGTCTAGCGTTTACTATAGATGAGAATATCATCAAAGAAAACTAAGACAAAATGACAAAGAAAAGGATGAAAGACATGATTCATGAAGCTTTGGAAAGTGGAGGGAGAATTAAAAAATCCAAAGGGCATGAACAAGAACTCATAGTGGACCTCATGAGTTTGAAATGTAGTCTTAGGAATGTTTTCCCCTTTCATACGTATCTGGTCATAGCGAGAACAGAAATCAAGCTTAGTAAAAAACTGGGCACCACTTAATTCATCCAAGAGATCATCATTGGGAGGAATGGGAAATTTGTCTTTGATGGTGAGTTTATTGAGGGAATGAAAGTCAGGACACATGTGCCAATATCCTTATTACTTAAGTACCATGACCACAGGAGAAGAATAGGGGCTAGTACTAGGATGGATAATGCATCCTGCAATAAATTCTTGAACAATTTTCTCAATTTCATTTTTCTGGGAATATGGAGGATGAGAAGGATGAACATTGGGAGGAAGGATGTTGGGGATGAGGTTAATGGAATGATCATGAACACCATGGGAAGGAGGAAGTCCCTGGGGAGTGGAAAAAATAACTTGATGTTTGGAGAGGATGGATTGGAGGTTAGGAGGCACAAAGGGTGTGTCGGTAGCGTGAATGGAATGGGGTTGTGTAATAATGTCAAAATGAAATTTTTTGAGGAGATTTTCCATGTGATGGGAACTGATGATCTCAAGGGAACCTGCTGTGATTCCTTGGAACTTATACTGTTGGCCCTCTTAGCTGAATTGCATGGTTAATTCCTTAAAATCCATGAGAATGGGACCTAGATTCCTTATACATTCATAACCCAACACAATGTCATAAAAACCCATGTGAGTAAAAAACATATGAGATTTCATGTGGTACTGACCAATTTGTAGATGCACATTTTCACAACGCCCCCCACATTTCATGGACCTGCCATTGGCAATCATGATTTGAAAGTTGTTGACTGCTTGGATATAGAAATTAGTTTCTTGGGAAATGTGGCGATGAATAAAATTATGGGTGCTTACATTGTCAACAAGGATGATGACCTTCTGATGCTTAATCTAATCAATTACCTTGAGGGTTTGGGGAGCAGAGAAGCTAGTGATAGCATTCAGGGAAATGACCAGTTCAACTTATGGGGGGTCTAAGGGTGGACTCAGGTTAGTGGGTTCAGGTGACTCGTCCATACGGGGATCCTCGACCTCTTCGTCAAAAACATCCTCAAAGATGGGCATAAAAACATTTTCTTCCTTACACTTCTACCCAAGAAAATGTTTTTCGTCACAATTATAACAAAGGCCCTTGAGTTGACATTCAACCATTTCTTCTTGGGTCAATTTTTGGATCTTTAGTGGAGTGGAAGGAGGAGTGGGAGTGATTGGTTTAGGGCAAGGAATAAAGGAGGATTTTTTGGTTTGAGAAGAAACAACATGTTGTGCTTCCTTAGCTATTTTAGTAGCTTCCACCCAAGTTTGAGGGAGAGCCATGAGGACGTGGGCATGAATCTCATCCTTGAGGCCACTAATAAAGCATTCTTGGAAAAAAACAACATAAATTCTCTCTATGCGAAAAGCCAATCACTCAAAAGAATCTATAAAGTCTTCCATTGTTCTAGATTGTTTCAACTTTGTGAAATGGCTTTAACAGTGGGTGTCAATGTCAAAGCGTTCATAAATCTTTGCAACAATTTGTGTCCAAGCCACATACCCTTGGTGGGATTTTTTTCTCCATTTCTACCATTGCCAACATTCTTGATCTAGATGGATAACATCATACTAGAGTTTGGCCAACTCATCCATAATTTCGTAGAAAAAGAAGTAGTGTTCCATTTGAGTTGCTCAGTAGGTGGGATTCGAGCCATCAAATTTGTTCACATCCACTTACGGAAGGTGTAGGTCACGCTGAAAGTGATGGGGCTGAAAAGTCTAGGAATTGGAGGAAGCTTCACCTTCAGGATGAAAAGGTGGGTCAAAGGAGGTAAGGTCTCTAGTGATATTCAGCTTGGCGTAGATCTGGCTAGCAAAGGAGTCAAGCTGGGTAGAGAGGTCCTATTTCAGGGTTTCCATTTTGGCATTTATGGTGGAATGCATGTTTTTATTGATGATGGTAATATTGGCACTGAGTTTCCGTACTTCGTTATTTTCCCTTGCAAAATCAGAGGACAAGGTATTAAGGTGGGCTTCAGGGTCTTGGCTATGGGTGTGGGTCATGATGAAGGGGGGAACCAGAAAGGGGTGGGTGGGACCACACAAAAATGGGTTATGGGTGAATGGTATCACAATGATGACGATGATGAGGGGAATCCAATGGGGTAATTCCCAAATAAGGGGGGCGAAAAGGGGTCATGTCCACGGAAAAAGCAAGAATTTTAAAACTAGTATCTTTGGGGTCAGGGCTATATCCTTCAAATATAGAATTGTTCCTAGTAATCCAGATGCCCCACATAATTATAATTGGTAATTCAACCATCATGTGTCTTTCTTTTACCCATTCCTATAGACAACAGTGAATAGAGGCACCTCTCCAAACACCAAATAAGAACAGTTTGTCAGAAACCAATGCCCATACTCTTTGAAAAAACAAATAGTTAATGAATAAATGAGGAGGTGTCTCTTCCTCTACAAGACACAGAAAGCACAGGTGCAACCTACTATGTCAAAAAAAATGTATATGTCAAGAATTTTAAAGGCGTCCAGGCCCTTGCTGGCAGTCTAGTTGCAGGCCTTTTGATGAAGTGGAGATGAGGTGCAGATCCATGAAATGGATATTTAAAGAAGACAAGTATTAAGGGAATTATTAATGAGAAATGAAATCCCAACACAGGGATACACCACTGCAGTGGAAAAGCGTTTAAGCACATTACTTTCCATTGTAAAACTCTTGGAATGACGAATGCTAAATGACAATTTTGTTGCAAAAGTTACATTCCACTCTCTTTTGAGTGATTGGAAATATGTTAAGATGCACACTTAATTTTGTCGGTGAAGAATGGGAGTGTTCTTAAGCAAACTGTATTAGTTGTTCTTTAGTTTTTCACTCGTAAGGTGATAGTCCCTGGTTTTTTCAATGCATCATTTGTGAAATGTTTCGCAGTAGCAAGAAACAAGAAATGCATGGGTAAATTGGAATGAGAGATATAAAACTAGCACATACACATACTTGTGGCTGGATTAACGCTAGGAGATGACAATATAGGGAGTAATTTCCATCCGCTATACATTTTGCATTAGATAGGGAATTTAGAATCTGGTCATCTTGTTTAATATAGTATTTAATTTGGTCATACTTAATACAAACTCTAACATAATTCTAACCCTAGTACATTATTTATTTTTAAAATTCACTTTTTGACTTTCATTAGGAGTATGAGATTTTCAGAAACTTCCATTCAACTTTCATTAAGAAGGTGCCACTAAAAAAGCTTGTGATAGAAACCTAATTTTATTGAAAAAATCTAAAAATTTAAAACCTTATTCTAAAGATTTAAAACTTAATTCTATTTAAAAATTCAAAACCTACTATTTAAAAAGATTTAAAACCTAATTCTATTCAAATATTTAAAATCTAATTCCATTGCAAAGATCAAAACTAGAATTACATGTTAATAATTCCAAATTATATTTAAAAAGATTTATAACTTAATTTTATTCAAATATTTAAAACCTAATTTCATTCCAAAGATAAAAAAAAAAATCTAATTGCATGTCAATAATTCCATTGCAAAAGATGAAAACTATTATACATGCATGCGCAAGAAGATTTTTGGTTTGATGGAATAGTTTCAAAATGTCATTTCGAGTCCACTGTCATATAACCGTGCGCAACAAGACTTCTTGTTTGATTCAATTAGTTACTGAGGAGTTGATCACCAACTCGATAGAGCAACCGTGCAATAAATGGAACGAAAGCGACATGCAACGGCGTACGAACAGCGAGATGTAAGCAGGAAAGACACCGGTTTACCGGTTTACTGGTAGAACAAATTATGGAAAGATGGTATTCCGAGAAGATTGGTAAAAGAGGTAAAATTTTATTTTAATGTTTATGCTGATTGATATTTCAAGTGTTGTTTAATTGTTTTAAGTTTTTTGTATTTTTCTCTTGAATCTTGCGACATAAATTTATCACAAAATTGTAGATTCAACAATTATATAAAATTGATCATATAAATTTGCAGATTCAACAATTTTGATCCAAATTTCAAATAAAATTAAAAAAAAAATATCCCAAAAGACGAAAATGTAGAACAATTCAACTTTCATAAAATCCTAAAAAATTATGTTTCCAATCACAAAAAAACAACAAAAAAATATTACTTATTGTAAACATGTTTCCAATGTTTACTTATTGTAAAAATGTTTCCAATCTATGTCATAAAGCACAATTTAGCTTTCAATTACACTTAGTGGAGGTGACAAAATCCATTATAACTTAGTTTTCCATTATAACTTAGTTTCTCATTTAAATGATAAAAACCACCCCATTCAAAATATTTTAGTTAAATGTTTTAATAATTTATTTTAATATTTTTATTGTTATATTAATTTTTTAATATATTAATTATTAAATTTATTATAAAAATTATAGCATGTCAAATAAATTTTTTTATTTTTATTTTTTGCATTATGAAAGAAGCATTTTAGAGTTTCTTCGTATATTTTTTTCATCATTAGGTGCTTACGTTGAGACACCATGGGCAAGCCCTAAAACATTGGCGTCTTCATAGGAGTTCAAGTGATAATTTTGGCCTTGGCACTAAATAACAAAATACTTAGGTTCACTTTGATGAAGTAGATTGAATAGTTTGCAACTCGATAAGGAAAATATCATAACTCATGTTGTTCTTTTGATATTGGGTGTTTGATAATGTTTTTCAATTGGTATATTTATAAGAAGATGTAGCAAAATATATAGATTAGGTTGGTTTTGATGAAGTAGATTATATAGTCATAATTAATGTTCATTTGATATTTGGTATTAAAAACAAAAAATCACATTATAATGATGTTTTGCATTTGATTAAATAGTTTACAAGTGGAAAAGGAAAATATCATAATTAATATTGTTTATTTAATATTTGGTATTAAAAAAAATCACATTGTAATAATGTTTTACATTTGGTATATTTGTAAGAAGATGTATGGGAGTATGGTCATTGTCACATCATTTGAAGGTACCATTACATTGCTTTAAGATTATCTCCACATGGCAAGTACTAAGTATCTTTGGGAGTTTGTATTCGTCTCAAGGTGTTGAGTTGCATCATTCGATGTGATGGTGTAACCTCATCTAACGACACAACTTTAAGGGTCTTAGCATGTGATATGAAAATTGTCATGGATATTCCATTGGAACAATTCATCACAATAAATCTTATAATATTTTGAACTCCTTAATTATGTAGGTTATTACCTTAGATTTGACATTTATTATTATTAGCTTAAAGCTCAAATGTATGGAAGTGATCACACCATCCACATAAATGAACAAAAGATGTGACCCGAGAAATATAATATGAGAGAAAACCCATCTGGAAGGTGAGGCTTATACATTGTGACCTGAATGGATACTAAAGAATGTGCTACCTCATTTGTTATGTTATAGTAACCCACTCCTAGATGCTCTATTCAATTATGGAACAATAATAATACTAAAAGAATAAAACCCATTATCTTCCTAGTGGCCCATTATTTAACATAGTTTGATAGTTATTTAGGGTTAGGGTGAGGGTTTTTGGATGTTGCAACCCTCAATGAGTGTGATGGTTTTGGAACCTCTAGAATCTTCTTGAAAATCCACTTGTGACTAGCCCCACATGTGTGAGTAATGGGAATGGACATGGCATCCAAACATTACCATGGTGTTCAATAAGGTAAGTCAACTTGCGAGAGGTATAACTTCCACATACGAACTTCGATTGAGGTGATTTTCACACCGTTTGAAAGATTTCCATGTGTAGAACAACAACGAGGAGTTGGGATCTATGATAAAAAAGTTTTTACCCCAAAAGTGTGGTTTGATGCCTCAAATTGGATCTTGAAGGTTTCAGACCCCAAATCACCAAACTGGGACATGCCCTTAAAATGGGCCCTATAGGTCAATTCCTCAAATATTTCCACCTAGAAAGTGCAAGATAGCTGGAAAATTATAAAATGATCCATTTCAAATGATACCTTCCCATTTAAGGAGGCTTTTGGTCCCCCAAAAAATTGTTTGAATGAGGTGAGAAATTTTTTCCTTTGTACCTTCTCCCTATAGTACCATTTGGCCTTGCCTGGAAGTTTTCCTTTCAACCCTATTTTCTAGAGTTCATGAGCCTACCCCTATTTGGTAGTTATGGACCTCTTATGAAAAACTATTTATCTTCTACCAACTCTACCTATTCTGATGGTCCTAATTCCCCTATGATAGGTAGGAAAAGTTTCTAAATTTCTTGATCCAACTAGGAAGGATCACAGATTTTTAGATTTTCCACATTCATTACTGAGCAAATGTGCATATATGGGGGTAGATTGAGTGTATAGGCATTATCACCCACCTTCTCCAATACTTCAAAAGGACCATACTGCAGAGCCTTGATATTGTTACCAGGACCATGTAGCCTGTTTTTGTTCAAATGAAACTAAACTCTATCTCCCACCTTTATTTTTTTCTCAATTTTTCATTGATCACGTTGAGTCCTGTAATTTTCCTGTGAATTCTTCAATGTCTCATGTACTTGCAAATGGATATACCTAATCTTATGAACATTTTTTTCTTCTTTTAGTGCGTCTCTTGTGATTTATTCCCTCACTCCTCCTTGTTGTCCATTTATAACATCCAAGGGCAAAGGTAGCAAATACACAAATCAACTTTTAAAAGGGGACTTACTAGTAGAAGTTTGGATCTCTCTGTCATAATAATGTTGAATATAAATAAAGTTTTTTTCCTAGGTTTTTGTATGCTTCTAATTGTAATCCCTCAAAAGATGAACTGATGTCCTATTGACTACTTCTCTCTACCCATTTGTTTGTGGATGGAAAGTTGTCGATATTTTCAACTTGGTTCTCATCTTCTCCAAACGTTTAGTCCAAAAGGTACTTAGAAATATGGTATCCTTATTCAAGATGATACTCCTTGGTATCCCAAAGTGCACCCATACCTATTCAAAAAAAATGTTTGCTACCTCTTATCCTTTGATGGTCATTTTACAAGGCATAAGAATGCACATCTTACTTAACCTATCAACTACAACAAATACATAGTCATGTCCCTTCTTAGCAGTTGGAAAACCACCCACAAAATCCATGATGATGTGATCCCAGGGTCTAGTGGGTATAGGGAAGGAATGGTATAAACCTTGATTTCTACTACTAGGCTTGCTAATACAACAAAATATGCATCCTCTAATAAACTAAGCTACATATTCTCACATTTTGGGCTAGTACACATACCTTTGTAAGTTAGCAACTATATCCCCAATAAAATAATGTTGCACCACCTTGGAGGTGTGAGCCTCTATGATAATTTGTAGACTTTCACCTTTAGGAACACAATGCTTGTCCAACTTGTATAAAAACGCATTTCGTAGATGGTAGTGAGCCTTACCATCACCTTCTTCTATATGAAGTTTTCCTTGTAGTTGTTGAAACACCTCTCTAAAGTCCTCATCTTTCATGTCTGCATCATGGGTAAAAGGATCCATGTGCATAATATTTACCAAAGTTGTACAATGTTGGATCTGGGTGGTGTTGAAATCATGTCTACCAAGTTATTAGTTCTTCCCTTCCTATATTTGAAGACTAGATGAACTTTCTACAAAAACACCATCCACTTGTAGTGTTGGGTTAGTTGAAGCTTAATTTGGGCCTACAAATATTGCAGTGGCCAATTATTAGTGTGGATAATGGTTTACTTTACCATAAGATAGTTCTTCCACTTCTTAACATCTTGAATCAAGGCATAAAGTTAGTGATCATACATAGGGTAGTTCAAGAATCCAACATGAAACATTTCAAAATGATAGCATATCAGCTTACATCCTTGCATCAAGACTACTCACTTGCATCTATATCCACTTTGAAATGATTCTTCAAGTTAGGAAATGCAAGAACTGGTGGTGGACTGATCTTCCATTTTATCTCATTGAACACTTTCTATTGATTATTTCCCCATTGGAAACTCTTATTGCTACTTGTTATGGCATGAAGTGACATAGCTAAAACTTTAAAAGATGCTATAAACTTCCATAGGTACTAATATTCCCCAATAAAACTCCTAACTTCAATGACATTATTAGGAAATGGCCACTTTAGGATGGCCTCCATCTTTGCATGATCTATATTGAGTTCCCTTCCACCAATCACATACCCCAAATACACCAATGGTTACTAGGAAAACTCATATTTCTTATGTTAGGGACCTAACCTCCCTAACCCCTCACGTAGGTAGTGTTGCACCTCTTTTGTCACCTAAATGAGGAAAATAAGGGTGCTTACAAGCCCAGTTGGGTCAACTAGGCAAGACAACAGTAGAGGAAAGAGTTAGAAATACAAAGCATAAAAGATAAGCAAAGAATTAAACTAAGAACGATAAAAGGAATTAAACTATAGTGCATAAGGACATTAGAGCAAGAAACAAACAAGACTCATGCCACCAATGGAAAGGATTATATTAGTGGAAATAAAACACCAAAGAGAAAGGGAGACTTTGGGTCCCCTCTTCCTCCAAGGGAGGGCTCTTGGACCCCCAAATGTTGAGCTCTTCTTACAAGTGAGGAATTAAACTGAAATGGTGAAGAGAATCCAAAGCACATCCAATCTAGAGGTGATATGAATGGCTAACTGAAATGGTGCTAGCATGCTCTTGATGAGGAAAGAGGATCCTTCAAGAGAATATCAACATCATAACAATACAAATTAATTCCTTTTTAAAATGTAGTGCACCCATGGCCTATTTTATAGCATAACTTTGAGGCATTATTCAACCAGCTTTTAGTGTGAACATGGGGGCATTTAGGGCACCCTTAGGTATTTGACCAACCACCCAGCTAAATTCAGTCGAGATTTGGATGTCAAATTGACTTGGAAGCTGAACCAGAAGTGGGTGGGAGGCCGACCAATATCATAAATGTGCCATTTTGAGGGATACACGATTTTTTGTGTCCATAGTCACGCATCATGCACATGTGCGCTTTTCCTGCATTTCTGAATGGCACATGTGCGCACGCTCCTTGTGTAGTCTTAGCGCATGCTGATTTTATTGCTGGTTGTATAGTTTTGGACCTTTTGGAAATGCATTTTTGGTCATTTTTGGTCTATGGGTGAACTAATAGACGTTGGATTCCTGTAACCATTTGCGGATGAAATTTTAGTGATAACAGATGCCCCCTGATGGATGAGGTTAAGAGCATACATATAGCCGAAATTCATCAATGTTTCTTCTACTGAGAGTTCCATTGTAAGAAAGAGCGATAATGAGAGTATCAAGAGTGACTCGTTGGAGGGAGAGGGAAACCTGTAGGACCCAACCTTTCGCAAGGTGTAAAAAATAAATTGTGTACAAACAAGGCGGGCATGCCCCATGCTCGTGTCATGTAACTAAAAAAATATGTAATGCAGTAATTGAATCTGTGTGTGTACGTAGATCACTGCAGCGCCCTCCAGGGTGGTTTGATAATAACAGAGGACAATTCTGATGGTCAAAAAACTATGAAAAAGGTAAGGACACATGTGAGAAGTGTTGATAATGTGCAGACATTGATAGCCAATCAAATTTCAGAGGTCTTTGGCTAAGATAAAACAAATGCAATAGTCACAAAGTAAGACCCACCGTAACATGAGATAGTGTTGAAGTCGAATGTTATGGAGGTCAACAACAACAAAGAACAATGGTGGTTTTCCCTGTGTCGTCCGAGACTCCTCATTGTAAAGGTAATGAGAGTCAAGATACTGTCGCCCTTATGGAAACTATGTTGATGTCGACAGAAAGGGAGACACGACTCCAAGAAGAAAAGGGATCCCTGAAATCCATTGGATGACATCAAGAACTAATGAGATCAAGAACTGATGAGATATATGGATGAAGTCAAGATGTGGTGAGACTCAATATTGCCCTTGGTTGGGGAGATATGCAAAGCAGCAACAACTGTAAAACTAAATCTAGCGTCAGGGAAACGACTAGACGAGGGTGAGTTGTTCCAGGGGCATGACAAAATGGACAAACATAGAGATCAACAAGGTATATGGACTGTAAGATAATTGGGGTTTATGGATAATGTCATTGATGAGAGGAAGTGAAAAATGCCCCAACTAAGGGTGACAAGGGTTGCTTTGTCAGGAAAAGGAAGGTCGCTAAAGGCGACAACAGAAAGCTATGAAAATGCGAAAAAGGGTTTGTATAATTACCAAAAGAATAAAAAAATAAGTTGGGATAACTGTGTAGATACAGAAATGGGTGCCCCAGTGTAGGATGGCTTGGCCTGATGATAGTGCAAGTTGCTTGGAAAAATAAGTGGAGGTTGGGGCCCCATAGGCGGGTTTCTGTATTAGGGAAATGTATGGGGGACAATCTACAGATGGGAAAACTGATGGTGGATGAAATGGATGGTGAATGATACTGCGGAAGTGCAGTCAACATAGAACCATTATGAGGAAACCTGGGAGTCCATTGGGTAAGTTAGAAAAATGAGGAGAAGGAGTATGTGGTTGATTCTCGAAAAATTCATAAGACTAATGAGACTCCCATCTCTAAAGGGTAAAAGAAGCATGAGTGTCAAAATGCCAAGGGGGACTATGAATAGGACAACTCATGTGGGCAAGAGTGCTACCAGGTGACAGTACCAAAATGCAGTGGAGGTGACGGCACTGCAGAGCCAGATATATGGACCCTACAGATAAATGTCAGAGGGTGTTACTTGAGATGCAAATGATATTCAGAGGGAATGACTACATGCAAGTATCGATGATATACCTAAAAGGGTAGCGTGGATGGAGGATGACCAAGTACCTAAACATATGAAAACCAAATACCCGACGTGAACAATATCTGAAGATAAAGAACATTTAACAGTTATTCAACAAGATGTGAAGGTGAGCATGTGTACCTGAGTGTGAGTATGATAAAAAAATGCTCCCCGGGGGCCGAGAGTGGAAAGTGGCCCGAGGAATATGATTGTGTAGGTGGCAGGATTCTAGTCCTGTGGCTAAAGATGGATTGAAAAACGGACGTTTGAAGCTCCTGGAATTAAGTCTGTAATTTTGGAAAAATGGACTATATATAGTTGTAGGGCCCACAATGCCACCTCATTTGTACCTTTTGTCGTAGTGAGTGGACGAGTGATTTGACAGGAGATTTGGAGATTTCGGGCGATCGAGGTAGTCGTTCCAGGATCTGCGAGTTTCAGGTTAGTCGTCGTATCCTCCTGCATAGGACTTAGGGTTTTGCTTTTTAGGCAGGGCTATATGGGGGTTATACAAGGGGTTTTAGTGAGTGTGGGCCCCTCAGTGCATGGGCTGTCAAAGGATACCCACGCATGTGTGCACGGTTGTATCTTTGAAAGGCGTGCACGGGGGTGCTCAAGTGAGGAAAACAAGCGCACATGGGATGCATGCTTATGTGAATCACAGCTGCGCATGCATGCACGGCTGTAGTCCTAATAGTTGCGCAACTGTGTGATGAATAGTCACGCCCTAAGGCACGTCTGTGTATGTGATAGGGGCACATGCGTGTGCCCCTGTATCGCTGACAGGAGCGCATGTGTGCGCGACTGTGGGATGAACAAGCGCGCATATGTGCGTGCCTGTGGGGAAGAAAACTGCGCCTTTGAGGCAAAGATGAAAAGTGTAAAACCTTGACTTTTTTGGATTGTTTAGATGTTTTTTATGGGTGATGATAGCTGATCGAGTACTGTATATGTGGATGCAGGTGACTAGTCTTGATGATGTCGATTCATTGGAGGAAAAGATATTGGTCACTCTTGCGGGAGGAAGTGACCAATGAGGAGTCGTCGGTTCATGATACTTTGGTAGCTTGTGGGTTGTTGAAGTTCTTTGAGTTCCCCTTGATATGGGCCAAGAAGTACCTCTTGCAGTTCTTGACTCAGATGTGGAGACTGGATCTGCATTGTTTTATGGTGCGGGGTGAGTAGCTTCCTTTTACTACGTTGGAGGATGTATACTTTCTAACGGGGCTCCCTTTTTGGGGAAACCCTTTACCAGCGGAGCCCATGATATCAGGGGACAGGCAGTTGGTTACCTTAGCCCGGAGGTACTATACGGGAGAGAACTTCATGTCGGGTTCTGTGGTGAGTATTAGGGCGATGGACACCCTTGTTCATCATTGTGTGGTAGCGATGGTTGTGAGAGTATATGGGTCCCTCGCGACTCAGCGGATCAGTGGTGGTCAGCTGACGATTATGGAGAGGGAACTGGCAGGTGAGCGTTTCGCCTGGGGCTTGATGTTGCAAGCCAAGATGTTAGGGTAGATGGATAGGTGTCGAGCTGTAGACTTGGGGGAGTTCTCTTTTGGGTATATCTTGGTGGCGTGGTTCCTGGAGAGGGTGCCTATGTTGCACTCGAGAGTGTTTTTGGGTGCACCTGGTGTGCGAGAGCCATGACTAAGGCAGTGGGCAATGATTTTGATTCATCATGGTGGTGGGGAGGGTGGCCACTATTTCACGGCCGAGGCTACACAGGTGTGGTGTCATATTCTAGATATCATACTGCGATACCCATATTTCAGGGTGGACTTCCGAGATGATCTAGAGATGGTGTTACCCCAGGAGAGGTGTTCGACCACATAGGTATGATGTGATATTTTGATTTTTTTTAGATAGTATAGAATGTATATTTTTATGTATGGGTGGATTATGATGCTATCGTTTTTTTTTTAATGTGCATATGTGGGGTCTCGTGGGCACGAGGTTGAGATGGTTAGAGCGCCAGCTTGTCAGGGGATGGTGAGGCCTCCACGGGGAGAGCCGCGGGCAGGAGAGAGGCGATGACAGGAGGATGCTTAGGTGAGACCTTTTGATGAGGAGAGAGCGGCTAGGAGATTCCTCTTTGATGACCTTGGTGCAGGGTTGTCACATGATCCTCTGGCCGAGACCGAGGGAGATTTTGAGGATATTTGCCATGTGGTGGATGATTTTCTCTATGAAAGCATGTGGTGGATGCTTTTCTCTATGACTCTAGATTTGATGGAAATATCAATTTTGATGGTTGGGGAAATATTGGCCATATTTACTTCTTCAAAAGCGTCGGGGGCAGGGATAGGGTTATTGAACCAATCTATATGCCCGGATGGGAGAAAATATTTGGTTTCAATTGCGTATATGGGGTTTTGGTTAGGAGGCATGAAGGCTTACTGGGAAAGAAAGAGCGCTCTGTGGTGGAGTGAATCCCATGGGCAATCGGGGGTAGTTAACTCTTCGAGGATGTCCTCGTCACAGTGGAACTGTCGAGAATATAAGGGATCCAGAAGGGTAATGTTGGTGATTGTTACTATGTGGTTGTCTTCTAATGGAGAAGGGGTAGGTGGGGTGATGCAAGGTGGTTGCGATGGTTCGCTTGTCATAAACCAAATATCAAGATATGGTGGGTTGAAAATGGTAGTCGGGCGTAGAATTTCCATGGGGAGATAAACTAGAGAGTTGGGAGGATTTGGAGGTAAATCTTCCTCGAGACTATCCATGAACCACGGAGAATTGAGAGGGTTTGGGAGTAAATCCTCCTCTAGGATATCAAGGAACCATGGAGGGGTAGGGAGTCCCTCTGGTTTGGGGGAGAATATATAAACAACATCGAGATAGGGAATAGGGGGAATTCCTGACGTCGATGGTGGTGCGATGATAGGAGGATTTTGAATCAGGGCCATTTTTCAACGCCTATATTCAAGAATCATGGGACACTGGTAGGTAAAATGGTCTAGCGATTTACAGATATAGAAAGGGCATATCATCCGTTCATTGACTAAGGTCGTGACATAATGGATGTCGGTAAGAGGTGTTTCAGATGACGTGGATGGAGTGGGTTCTTGCTGAAATCTCTAGCGTACTGCTGTTAGCGTCTGTCAGAATTGAGGTAAGGCTGGAAAATGGTGTGTGTAATTTCCATATTTTGAACAGATGGCACATGAAATTTGGTTCATAGTCCTTTGCTACTGGTGTTAGGGGAGATAGCGACAATACTTGATGAAGCGATGAGCGGTGGTGGTGATCGAGGGAGTTGAATTAGATAGCGTAGCTCTGGTAGAGATGGGCATTTGTTGGTGGGGTGTCCGTCTTTCTTGTATAGTATGCAAGGAGGTTGGACATGTGGGGGTAAAGGAGCAGTGGGATCTTTCTTCTTTAGTCTGCCCCCAATAGTAGCAGTGGTGCTAGTGGGTGGGGGTGTGGGTGGTGCGGTGGGAGTAGGTATTGGAATTTGCATCGGGATTCCTTTGGTTTGAGGAGGGAGGGATGGTTGAGGGACCATGGCTAGTGGATGTAGATACCATACTGGGATTTCCAGTACCATATTGGGAAGGGTAAGCATTGCAGCTACTTGGAAAGCTTGTATGCCTGGTTGAGGGTAAAAGAAGGGGATTTGAGTAAGGGCTTGGGGGATAGTTTCCCAAACTGGGATGTTACCTTAGGGTAAGGTGAAATCAGGAACAAGTGAAGCTGGAGGGTTTTTAGGTAATTCCTAAGGAAGAAGATCTGCAGCTAGTGGAACGTCAGGCATAAGAGAGGCCTCGTTGGGAGGAAGGGTATCTCCAATTTCAGTTCCATTGGATGAGACGACCAATACCTGTGCGAGAGGATGGATGAGCGGTGGTGCTCCATGGTATGTCCCTAGCAAGGATGGGTCTTTGAAAATTATGGGGCTCATCTTGATGAGTGGGTAAGTATCGGGATTAGTGTGGATGAAAGGAAGGATGTTATCGATTTTGGCAGAAAGGTTAGGCTCATAATGTGAAACTTGATCGATGGTAATGATCTTCCCGTTATGGGGGAATATCATGGTTCGAAACATGGAAGAGGCAACTGCCTTCATAGAATACATGTACCTACCACCGAACAAGATATTGTAATCGAGTAGGGAATCAATAACCTCAATGTCAATAAGAATGGTTTTTCCCCCGAGTTCAATGGGGACATTCTGGAAGAGCCCTTCGGGGGAAGATGGTCGTTCATCATAAGCTCTTAAGGTAATGGCAGATGGTATGAGTTTGGGGGAACCTAGTTTCTACCATACGAATTTGGACATGATGCATGTGGATGCACCTTCATCAATGATGCATCGATGAACTGTAATGTTCTAGATTTTAACTGGTATTTGAAAAGAGATAAGAGCGGGGAGACGAGGTTCTCCGCTATCGAGATCAAATATGATGAGTTGAGTATCAGCGGGGTTGACTGCCCCTAGGGATGAAAGTAATGATTTCCGCTAAGTGGGACAATTTTGAAGGACTTATAAGACTGACATGGCAATAGCTGATTGACCCAAGTCATCGACTAGACTGTAATTATGAGCCACCCTAGCCTAGGGGTTGTGAACATTCCTATGCAATGGGATGCCAGGAATACGAAGGGGCGTTTTAGCATTAGGGCGAGGAATCATCAAAGGGGGTCCAACTATGACTGGGGGTGCTTCCGAGGTGGTTGGAGCAGACTATGGGGGTGTGTTGTATTAGTGATTGCGCGTTTGTAGAAGGACTTATTCCTCACTAGTGAGGAGGATAGTGAGATCTGTAGGATTGCCTGGATTGGGATACTGTCCCATCTGTGGTGGGGAAGGTTGCATGTCTTGTTGGGTGTTCATCACCCCTTGGTGTGGAATAGGGTTTTTCAACACAGTTGGGGGTGGTTGTTGCACATATTTTTGTGGGGCCTACTGAGGGGCAAGAGGTACTAGAGGACGTGGTTCATTCACATAGTCTTTCATCTATTTAAAGTCAACGATTTGGGCGCAGTTGTGAGTATAGTGACCAAACTCACCACAGAGGGAAAAAGGGAAGTTAGTCCGAAGGTTGTTGTTATTTTTCCCTTGGCACTTGTTATTATTGCGCCCTTGAGGGTTCTAGTTTCCCCTAGCAGGTTGGTTTTGTAGGGGGTGATTCCCTCCTTGCCCTGGATTATTATTGTTCCATTTTTTTCCTTTCCTCTTGTCATTATTCGACTGATGGGTCGGAGTTTCCATATTCAGTTGTTCAAAATTTTGATATTGCTGAATGGGAGAAGGATGAAAAAAAATTAACCCCATCATGTGGGTGTCCTTGTGGTGGAGCCATGGGCTATGGAGGGCCAGGAAATGGAAAGTATAGATTATGTTTTGGAAATGATCCGTAAGATACATAGGAAGGCATGACGCTTTCACTAGTACTTAGGGTATAAGCTGAGGTAGAGGGAGTACTAGAACTTGGTTGGATAGGTGAGCATATTGCGGGTGCCGGCGGGGGTCCACTTATGGGTGGAGGG
>JZKD02S0930005.1:0-19694 GCA_000966675.3 Picea glauca
TATAAAATTTTATTTTTTCAATTTACATGTAAAACATGTATTTGTTTTATTCGTTTCTATAAAAGGATACATCTAAAATACAACCATATTAACAAACTAGTTCAACAAGTCACTACAAACAACATATTTTACTATTAAAAATTAAAAATCTTTTAACCAATTTTGAATTATACTATTCTCAATAACAACACCTGAGATGAAGAAAAAATCAACATAACATCGCTTTTAGACTTTTTACATCACTTTTACAGATAATAAGTCACTAACAAACAACATATTTTACTATTAAAAATTAAAAATCTTTTAACCAATTTTGAATTATACTATTCTGAATAACAACACCTGAGATGAAGAAAAAATCAACATAACATCGCTTTTAGACTTTTTACATCACTTTTACAGATAATATTAAATGAAGAGAGAATCAGCCTAATATCGCTTTCACAGATAATATTAAAAGGGCCTGTAGAAGCTAYCCATAATATAATTATGAGAAGGCCGTGAGATAARATAAGGCTAACAATAAGCGTGCCTGGTCACATGTTACATACAATACTGTATGCTTCAGAGGCTCAGTGCATATCCCGTTATATCCTACAGTGGATATCTTGGCATATTCTGGTATATGATACATTTAATAAATTATTGTTTAGTGTTTATTGTTTATTATAAAGTATATTTAGTTGGGAAAAGAAATTTAAAATCTAATCATATTAAAGGTTGGTAGTTCAGATGTTATTTTTATGTGATTTTGTTAATTCTGCAAGTCATAGTTACTAATAAATTGAGAAACAATTTTTTTTTACATGATTTTTTTTTGTTTCAAAAAATTGAAAATTTTTCAACCAAGTTTGAATTATACTATTTTGAATAACTAGTTGGGAAGAGAAAATTGAATTATAAAGTATATCTAGTTGGGAAGACAAATTTAAAATCTAACTATGTTAAAGGTTGGTGTAACCAGACCAAATTCTATCTTTATGTGATTTTGCTAATCTTACAAATCACAGTCAGAAACAAACTGACAAACAAAATTCTTTTACATGATTCTGTGTTTCAAAAAATTGAAAATCTTTCAATCACAATTTTAAATTAAACTATTCTCAATAACAGCACATGGGAAAGGATGAAGAGAGAATAAGCATAACATCACTTCTACAGATAATTTTAAAAAAGCCATGTAGAAATTATCCATAATATAATTATGAAAAAATAGTGAAATAAGAGTTGATGTGACCAGGCTAAATAAGATATTTATGTAATTTTGCTATTCCTGTAAGTCAAAGGCACAAGCACACAAGTAAACAAAATTCTTTACATGATTCTGTGTTTAAAAATTGAAAATCTTTCAACCACAATTTTGAATTATACTATTCTCAATAACAACACATGGAACAGGATGAAAAGATAATAAACATATCACTTTCACAGATAATATTAAAACTTTGAAAAGGCCTAGAGATGAGGCTAACAATAAGCGTGCATGGTCACATGTTACATACAATACTGTATATGTCACAGGCTCAGTGCATATCCTGTTATATGATACAATGTGCATATCTTGGCATATTCAGTTAATGATACATTTAATAAATCAGTGTTTAGTGTTTATTATAAAGTATATTTAGTTGAGAAGAGAAATTTAAAATCTAATTATGTGAAGAGTTGATGTGACCATACCAAATGCTAGTAGTCCTGCAAATCATAAGACAGGAACAAATTGACAAGCAATAACATGATTTTTTTTGTTTCAAAAAAAATTGAAAATCTTTCAACCAATTTTAAATTTAAATTATAGAGAAATTTTGAATTATAAAATACATCTAGTTGGAAAGAGAACTTTAAAAACTAACTATGTTAAGGGTGTGATTTTGGTAGTCCTGCAAATCACAATTACCAATACATTGAAAAATATTTTTTTTATATGATTCTTTTTTATTTAAAAAAATTGAAAATCTTTTAACTAATTTTGAATTATAGAGAAATTTTGAATAATAAAATACAGCTAGTTGAGAAAAGAAATTTAAAATCTAACTATGTTAAGGGTTGGTGAGATCAATCTAAATGCTATTTTTTTATGTAAATTTGCCAGTACTATAAATCTCACAAATCACAATCACCAACAAACTGGCAAACCAAATTCCTGTCAAAAAAAAACAAATTTTTTTACATCATTCAACAAAATTCTTTTACATGATTTTGAAAACATGGAAAATCTTTCAACCACAATTTTGAATTATACTATTGTCAATAACATCATATGGAACAGAACCCCCGGGGGGCAGCTCAATTGGCAAGTGCCGTGATATAGCGTGTTATGTACGATGAGGTTTCAAGTTCAAATCCCCCGACTTACCCGTGCCTGCGGAAGGGGCAGACCGGCCCAGTTACCTGCGGAAGGGGCAGACCGGCCCAGTTACCTGCGGAAGGGGCAGACCGGCCCATGCGGAAGGGGCAGACCGGCCCAGTTGCCGATTCCGCCAGCATAAAAAAAATAAAAAAAATCACATGGAACAGGATGAAGAGAGAATCAACATTACATCACTTTCACAGATAATATTAAAAGGGCCAGGAGAAGTTATCCATAACATGATTTTGAGAAGGCCGAGAAATAAGGCTAACAATAAGCGTGCATGGTCACATGCTTCACAGGTCCAGTGCATATCGATACATTTAAGAAATCATTGCTCAGTGTTTATTATTAGGCACATGACACAAATTTGTTTTTGGGGCTTTGAATCAGGCTTTACGTACATGAACAACAACGTTGAGAAAGCTCGGTGAAGATATAGAGGCATCCTCTACCTCTTACACACGTGTTTCTACAACTTGCTGTTTATAACCAGCAAATCCCATGTGATTTAATCCAGAAATGGGTATTAAATTATAACTCCAGGCCCCATACTTATTATCATATTCCTTCAGTATCAATCACTTACTTCTGTGAGTTTCTATAAATGCATGCTCCTGTTCGGCTCTGTTCGTCTGTGAAGCTCGAATCCATTCGATTGGATTGGATCGACTGGTTGAGTTCGTTCGAGAGCTTGCTTGAAGCTTGAATTTGCTGAGGTTCCCCAACAACCTCACCAGGTCCCGCTTCTTCTTCTTCGTCGTGTTTAACCATGGATGCAATTTCAGTCCATAGTTTCTTTTCAGTTGATAACTTCTCTTTGTTTCTTTTCAAAATATTGTGTTTATACGAAAGAGAAAAACGCACACCATTTACAATATCTATGAACTTTTTATACATTATGTTCAAACTTTTTTTATATACAAATCTCCAAACTTCCTATTTATGTTCAACTTTTTAAAATTGCTGATCAATTTATAAATAGTTGCAAGCCATGCTTTATGATTTATTGGTGCCTGCATTTTTCAGAACTGCATACTGTTATTTATAAATTCCTTGGCCAATTCGAGTAACTGTGTTTTTATTTATCACCCTGCTAATAATTTCTGTAGCTGAACGGTCTCATGGAGAGGGCTCGTAATACCTGAGAGTATATTTTGTTATTGGTGTCTGTATTGTTTAGAACTACATACGGTATTTTTATAAATTCCTTGGCCAACTCGATTAAAACCGTATTTTTATTTATCACCCGGCTAATAATTTATGTAGCTGAACAGTCTCATGGAGAGGACTCGTAATTATCTATTTTATGTATTGTAATTTAAAATTTATTTGATTATATGAATGAATGAAGATTAAAGTTCAAGAAGGAAGGTAAAGGATTACCTTGAATTTTTTAAAAATTTATTTATGTTTCAAATTTCTATTTATTATTATGTCCAAAGGCCTACACCTATTAATAATGAGTACAATTAATGATCTTTTAACCTTATTTAACCTTAAACCTTAATATGATGGCTATGCATTGAAGATGCTGGCATATTCTTAGTCGTCCTCCAAAATCAATGGATCAGATTTATTGTTCATAACTTTCTTGCATTTATCAAGGCATCCGTTAACATGTTTACTTTTTAACATTTACCTAATCACATTAAAAAATTACTGTAAGAATATGTAATTGCCACATTCCATTTATCAACCTACTGCAGCCAAACGTTTCATTTTACCACAGATGGATTACCACAAACGTTTTATATTGAGAACATGCATTCTCAATACATTGGGGGCACGCGTTACCTTTCGGCGTTCTCAGCTGCGAGTTAGCGGCTCTGCTAGTTATCATTATGTTTTCTATTCTTAACAATAGATTTTCATTCTTGTTTTTTTTTAACTTTTTGAGCTTCTTTCCTTAATTCGGTTCTCGACCCTTTTAACCTTGGAGATTTGTTGAGTATGTCATGTTTATGGTTATTACAACTTATTTGATACAGATCTTATCTTTATGTTCCATTATCCTCTTTGTTTTTATAATACAAGTTGTTTTAATTTGTGATTTGTTTTTTGGTTCTTCTTTTACTATTGGTAGCATGTCCTCATCTTGTTGTTATTTTATACCAAAAATGATGAGGTTCAAGGCTCTTTTGTTATGTTCATGATCCAAGTCTAGTAGCTTATTCATTTCCTTTTTGATGACTTTGATATCCAATTTATTTTCCAAACTAATTAGGGCCAAATTGTTAGTTAGTTTTTCTTCTAGCTCTTTAATTCCATCTCTCATGTTGAGATTTGCTTTGACCTCTCCTTGTTGGGTTATTGTTTTTGTTTTTCCATTTTTGTATTCTAAGGTCCATTTTGTGCAACTAGATTAACTTATTCATTTCCTCTTTGATGGGTTTGATATCCAATTTATTTTCCAATGGGTCAAATTGTTAGTTTTTCTTCTAGTTCTTTAATCCTATCTCTCATGTTGAGATTTACTTGAACCTCTACAAGTGAGTCTTGAGCCCTGATATTCCTTAATATTCTATTCTCTATCTGTGTCTAAATATTGTCTTCTAATATTCTCTAATATTCTATTATCTAATTATTTCTAACTCTTGAGTTTACTTTCTCTTTTTACTCTCATTTTCTTTAATAATTCTATATATTCATAAAAGCTCTCTAGTGGTGACTTTACTAGTCCTCCCCTTAAAAAGTTGAAGTTTTGGAATGTGTAGTAAAGTGCTCATATTGAAAATAATTAAAAAATATCGTTAAAATTTTAAACCTCCTCTGAGTGTTCATAAATCTCACTTTATATTTAGAGCATATCTTAGTTCAAATTTACTGGGCATATAAATATATATTTTTTTTAAATAAAAAGGTGGATCCTATTATATTAGCATAAACATCATACAATAACGGTTGGTGATGCCATCTGTCCCACCTAAGCAGGAAACCGGGACAGCTGGACATCCTGAGCCAAGTGTTGCTCTGTTATTAAAATAGACATGGATTTGCCCTGCCCGTAGGAAACCAGGGCTATCAAACTTATAAGTTTCAAGAAGTATGCCATAGCTAGATATAAAGGAACTGAGCAAGCTAACTGAACTAGAGCTAACAGAAGTACCCCTAACCGAAAGCATCATTTAATCGTTTTACCCGTGCGCTTCCTCTCGCTCCTCTGTTGTCACCAACCTGCTGGAAGTGAGTACGTCTGCGCACACATCGGACATTGCCGCTGTGGAAGATTCTTGGAGTGGGTCGCAAAGAGCATGTCCAGCGTTTGGTCTATCCTGGCGATGCGAAAAACTTGGTCATCCATTAGACTTCTGAGCTCAAAGATGAGTGGAAGGTGGCGTAATTCGAAGAAGGATGGTTGTTCCAGCCCGCCGCTGACGACGGAGGCTTGGTGCCTGGAGTCCATCGCTTATTTGGTCAGATGCTCCAGTAGCGTCACCATCTTTGTGGTGGCGTCGAGAGGGGTCTCCTCTTCCACGAAACAGGTGGGGAAGAAGTCCTCCGAGCTGTTGGCGTTGAAGGTCTGCGGGGTGTCTCGGGCGGAGGTTTGTCTTCCTTTCCGAATTCAATAGTGGGGTGGCTCTGCATGGCTTCCTCCCAAGTAATTTCCTCTACATACGCCATGGGAGGCGTTCGTGGTCTTCTTCTGCATCGAGTGGATGCTAGGGTTAGTACCCATTCAAACTTCCTCTGTCGTTGGCGCCGAGACTCGGCCATGTACCAGGCGGCACCTCTGCGCGATTTCCCTCTTATCCTTGGCATGATGGAGACCCTGGAAGGGACCAGGGTTCCTGGCGGACTGGATTCTCTTCTCCAGAGCTTCAACAGGGCCCTGAATCTCTGCTCCGATGGAGTATGTTGCGGACGTGCTAGTGGAGTGAACACTGCGAGGAGCCAATGCGTCTCTGCGCAATTCATCCCTAGGATAGTGCATAAGGCTATCGCGACCGCCAAAGCCATTAACGCTGAGTGTTGGGTGCGCTGGAGGCTGGTACATTTCCCTCGCGCGAGGAGGCTCGTCATGAGGTGGTGGCTGCTGCAAACCATGGTGAATTAATGGCGGAGGGGAAGCTCGTCGGTTGATGCATTAATACTGCATCCCGACGGCATCCTGCGTGTCCTCTGATGGCTTCGTGGCACCCCATCCAGGTGTACTATGCATATAAATATTAAAATGCATTTTTAAAGTTTATTTTATGGTATCATTAATGATTAAAATTTTAAAATTATCCTCGTATCTTATCATTGATGATTAAAATTTTATAATTAATTATAGTTGAAAATATCGACATTGATGCTTAAAATAAATGAGCGGGTCAAACTAATTGTCTATAACCATTATAAACTAAATCTTAAAATAGATTACACAAATTATTTGTCCATAATCATACACATCAACAATTATATACCATTTACCAAGTTGTACCTCAACCTGACAAAACCAGTACTTACATGGAATTTAGCGCTCGATGTAATATTTTATGATTCGATTGATAGTGGTCCTCAGAGTGTCGTCGCTGCAATGTTGTTATTAGAACTCAAGTCTGCGAATTAACATGCTTGGCATTGAACTGGGCACCCGCAAGCTTGAAATGTTAGACTTTAGCTTTTTATTTAGCATTTGGAATCTATGAGCAATTGCGTTTTAGAATTCAAACGATGCAAGATTCAAAATTTGCGGCAAAATTCTGATTTTGGATTTGTTTTAGGTAGTGAGTAAATGGCTTCTTCTGTGATTGATCTTCATGGCTGTTGTTTGCATACAGGGAAGGGAATTCGCAGAGTGCTGGAAGACAGGAGGAGCAGGTTACAATGGGGAATATGTGGTGGGTAGTTGCTGGACTGCTGAGCTTACTCTTGTCAGGGTCGGAGGCGGAGGACATTCAAGGATTTAGGCCCCACACTGATCACCCATTTGCAGAAATTCAACTTGATAAGGCCTCTGTTGAAATAGACAGCTCTGCTCATATCGAAGCCAGTCCCAATGTTCTTGGTGTTCAGGTACTATTCTATTCTTTCTACCTCTCTGTGTGTCTCCTTTGAATGCCTTTTTCATCCTAGTTGTTCCTAGAAATACACCTTAAGATTGGGGGCACACTGCATAAGACAAACTTCGTTCAGCTTAGGTGCCAGTTTGGAGGGGTAAACATCCCACCAACCTTGTCCCCTTTTTTAAAACAGGCCATTATGGTGGGGCAGGGCAGAGCATAGCAATAATGGAACTCTTTTAGATGACTTAATACTCTGTCCATGTCAAATACTCAATAATACATGATAAGCCTGAAATAAATATAATGCAGATGTGGAGGCTCCCAAGAATATTATAACTTGCATAGATCCAGTTTAACTGAGATCTATTAAGTACACAGAGGGATCAAAAAGACAGTGAGGTGCAAACCTATCTGTAATTAAAAAACCAGGGATTAAGATGGATCTATGATAGTGTGTATGTGTAACATTATGGTAATCAACAGGAGCTTTTTTCTATTTTCAGTTTCTTTTTTAAATTACAAACTTCAATTTTTGGTTTATAAGCATTATATGTGGACGAACATGACACATCTCATTCACCTTGGATGTAGAGTATACCTAACTTCTATCGGTGCAACAATGTGTTACAAGATGACTCCAAGATATTAGAACTCCCAAATAGCCCAAATGCATCCATATACAATGTGCATTTGCCAATGTGTATAATCATGACTCTATTAACCTCTATATTTATGTGTTCTCAATTATTACTAGTGTAGACCCACTCCCGGGTTGATGTACTATTTACTTATACATGTAACCCCTTATATACTCTTGTTAGGGTCATAGCATAATATTTTTGTCGAGAAGCTTTGTCCTCAAAGCTTTGTGGTTAAGGGTTTTACATAAGATGAAACCAAGTAATATAATTTCTTCATATTTTTGCTCTCTCGATGTGATTATTGATGAAATCCAACCATTTGTATTTGACTTCCTTGTGACGATCCTTGATAGTTTGATGTTGCATGGTTTCTTTTCCTTTGATTCAATGCATTGTCGTACCTTTGCCAATTTGTTGTATGTGTTGGTCTTGTTGCATAATTGTTCCTTGACTACTGGTTCCATGAATGTTGTTGATTTTTCCATCTTCTTCTTTGAAGTGAGGATGTTGTTTTGTACTTTCTCGCCTTTCTTGTATATTTTCTTGGTAATGAGGCTGTCAATATTGTTCCACTTTTGATGGTTTCATTCACATTCTATCAATTGTGCATTTTCCCTCCTTATAGTAATGTAAAACATTCTAGCCTTAGTGCTTGATCTTGGATTGTATTTGCTTGAGAGAGAATGTCGTCAAATATTTTCATCATGCTTTGAAATTTGGATTTTACCTCCTCTAGCTAGATCTTAGCTTCTTCATGTATATCATCTAATGACCTTGTATCTTCTCTTCCTTCACTACTTACAATGAAGGGTGATGTTATCCATCAATTTATTTTGTCCTTGTTCAATTCTTGTTTGCATTTCTAATTGGACTTCTTTTTTATTTATGACTTCTATAACCTTCTAACAGATTTCCTCTTCAACTCTCATTGTCATCTCTTCATCTATGATATTTTATTTTGCCTCTTGGAGAGACTATTTTTCATTCTTAACATCACTAAGAATGGTTTCGTGATGATTACAAAACCTTTTATCTATTTACCACGATGACCTACTAGTTACTTATACATTTGACCCCTTATATACCCCTGGTAGGGTCATAATAGTCCACCTTAGCAGTCAACCAAGGCCCCATTAGCCTGTCTTTGAATGCTTTTGAACTCATTGTAAACAATAATAATTGAGAAGGTAAGTATTGTGTCATTGCTTTGATGAGTCACAGGTCATATATTTCCTCTATTTTCCAATTGATAAAAGTGCAACATAGGTATAATATCTGAGTCAAACAATAGAAAGAGCAAAGAAATCCATTTTTGGCACAATCATCACACCTTGATCATGGAATGCACTGATGAGAAACATTGGAAGGTAAACATAACATAGGCAAGACAAAAACTTGTTCACATTATGTACATGTTAAAAGCTGGTGGTGGACTATCTAAAATTTCCCTAGAATGATCTGAATGTCCTTTCAATGCTTTTGAACTCATTGCAAATGTCCTAATTGAAACATAATTATTATTTGTTAGACTTTGATGGTTAACACCTTACTTATCTACTCCATTTTCTAATTGATAAAAGACCAATTTTGAAACTGGATAATAGAAAGAGAAAACAAACCCATATTCCAGACTTGCATCTCACCTGGACCATGAGATGCATTGATCCTTTATATGGGAATACACTGGAAAAGGCAGAAACAAACATAAGTGGGATCAGAAATAGCTCACAAAACCTACAATGTGAAAGTGGGCAATGAACTATCTAAAACCTCAATGGGAAGATCTTTTTAGAGAGTTCATGTCCATTTTGTATCTAGACACTGAGGTCTAGGAGTTAATGCTATAACATTGATTGTTAGTATCATGTTATGTTAGTATTTAGAGAGATTAACGAATTTTAATGTCATAATGTAATGTGAAGACATTGTCCAAGACTCCATACATGTAGCTATTGCACAACAACGCTACATGTGATCAGTGTTGATTAAGTCGGCATTGGCAAAAAGTCAACGAGGGTCTGGAAAAAATCGTTTCGGCAAAAGTCGGCAAAAAATCGGAAAACCATGACAAACATTAAAAAATACAAAATATATTCATTTTTTTCAAAATTTTAAACATATAAAGCAACAACAACATCAGATAAACACATTGGCACATAAATATGGAGAAATCACTGATATATATGTAGTCACTAGTGGATGCCAAATAAAAAATTATACATCAAAGTTGATATTGAATGTTGAAGGGCCTCTCCAATACAAAACGACATCACTTATATAATTATAAAATGTATCTCACGATTCATCGTCATGATGGAGTGTGTAGATGTCTGATATACAATGACAAATGAAACAAAACTAGCAGCGAGCTATCTAATATCAATGTCGACCTCTGCCTCTCCCCCTTCTACGATAAAAGATAAAGGGTTGTTTGTCAGGCCTGCCCCTGACAGTAGAAGGCCCTGTATCTGATAGTGGATGACCATTGGTGTGTGCAGGAGTAGGTGTATCAATAAGTGTAGAAGGTTGTGCCGATGTTTGCACATCACCCTCCATGATGTCTTCAAGCCGCTCCTCCTATGAATGGAGGGATTTAGATACATACCTATGAATGGAAGGGATTTAGATACATACCTATGAATGGAAGATTCAATACCGGTTGGCAAATGAAATTGAACCCTTGCTCCACATAGAAATCCTTGATGGTGATGATGATGGTTGTTAAGTTGCCTCCACAGTGATTGAGGAAGACCACAAACCCTTCCCCTTCCTTATCCACAAGCAAAAAAACACAAATGACCAAAAAAATAAAAATTAAAAAAGCCCTTATGCCCACGGGTTCCCTACATCCAGAGACTTTTTGGTAAAAGTCGGGACTTTTTGGGTAAAAGTCGGCGATTTTTAGTAAAAGTCGGGACTATTTGAAAATACAAAAAGTCGTGATTTTTTCGAGAGTAAAAGTCGGCTCAAGGTAAAAGTCACGTCTTTTACAAAAAGTCGCGAAAAATCGGCGATTTTTTCAACACTGCATGTGATACAACTCCTTTTTTCCAATATCACTCAATGCAATAAATTTTTCATTAAGCTCAATATTGATGGTGTGCAACAAAAAAGAGGCTGAAGACAAACACCATACTCTTGCAGTGCACTCTTTACAATGTCATAAATTGAGTATGGAAAAAAACAAAAAAATATATCAATATCCATGATGACCAGAAAACTTTGAATTGGACGAATACGTCATATATAGGATATCAAGGGAGTGCAAACTTCGTCATGATGCTTCATGTATTTGTAAAAGATCAATAAGACCCTTTATTGGTTTTATAGTTGCTTGTCGACCAATCAGTTTTTCCCATTATTTTCTTTGATTTACGGAATTCCACAGTTATCTTGCAAACTTCAGCATGCAACTTCTTTTGTTTTCATAACTTTCATTGACATTTACTTGGATAGTTGATAACTTGATCCTTTACATGGGTCCTTGGGCTATTGATCATCTTTCTAGGTATCTCTTTTGAGGAAGTTTCTTTAGTTCTATTACTGGGTTTCAACATGCCTTTTGATTTCTATTTTATCTTCTCCTTGTGTGTGGTAATGCATGAGCTGTTTGTGAAGGTCACTTTTCCCAGTAGCATAGCTTAGTAGTAATATGCACTTTTTAGTTCTATTATTTTGGTTATTTGTTGTACATTAATAAAGTTATCTTATTTTACCTCCTCAACATACCCTTTGATTTCTTTGTTATCTTCTCCTTATGTGTGGGGATGCATGAACTGTTTGTGAAGGTTTCTTTTTGCAATAGCATAGCTTAGTACTAATGACACTTTCCAGTTCTAATCCTTTTGTTATTTGTTGTACATTAATAAAATTATCTTATTTTACTTCCCCTCCTCTCGTTACTTTGATGTGATATCTCATATTCTCTTGTTTCTTTAGTGTGAACTTGTAACCCATCTTATTTATGAAAATCTTAGCATAGCATTGATATCTCATATGCTATGAAAATCTTAGCCTGTTTTGTAAAGAAGCTCTTGCTTACCAATATTCATATTAAAATTGATCATTCTTTTTGCAGGGTGAAACTTTTGAATGGGTGACAGTGAAATACAGCCGCCCTTCTCCAGCAGCAACTGATTGGATTGCTGTCTTTTCTCCGGCAAATTTCAAGTAATAATAATTTCCTTCTTGTTAAACTAGGAATATCTGAATGAATATTAGGAGTTGGAAATTTGTATCATGGTCTTTATTTCAATGCATTATACTTGGACAGTAATTGAAGCAATACAGAAATACTTCATACCATCAAGAGTAGCTAAGGGAAAAATGCTTTAAAGTCCAAATTTATCTTCACTTTTATCATGTATTTTATGATTTTATACCATGTCATATATTTCAAATTGTCTGTCAGGATAAATCTTTACTGGAAATTCCATTTCAATAACATGTTACTAGTTAGTGTTTATACTGCACAGCAGAAAATGGTCTGCTCACACATAAGTATATTATTGTGCATAAGTAAACTTTTGATTTCTTGGACTTTTGAGTTTTATCCTACTTCTTCCATCTTTCTTTTCCCCTAGTTGTCATGTCTGTCAATATTTTCATCATTTTATCTTGGAAAATTATTCAAACAAAAGGAAATTCAATTATAACAGGATGAGTTGAATGATTGATTTTGTTAGTAAAGTTCCTGCCAAAGCTATTGTATTTGGTACAAACTACGATTGTGCATAATAGTCAAGTTGATATAGTTAAATATAGAACTAAGAAACTCATCTGGATGGCTTTCAGTGCCTCAACCTGCACCCCAGAAAGTGGGCCAAATAAAGATCAGACCCCATTATTGTGCTCTGCACCTATAAAGGTATTCAGTATATTTCAAACCTTTTTAAAAAGTTTTTAGTTTTTCTTTAGAGTATCAAATCAAAAGTTATATAGAAAAAGGACATATATCTGTTGGAATAGTGGGCTTTTAGGAGCTGCATAATTATCAGCTTTACTGAAGAAAATGACTTTTTCCCAGAAATGGTTTCTCATTGAAATTGTCAAAATTCTTTCTTCTACAGTTCCAATATGCAAATTATTCAACGACCAAGTACTCAAAGACAGGAAAAGGATCATTGAAGCTTCGATTAATCAATCAACGAGCCAACTTTGCCTTTGCATTGTTTGCAGGCGGACTGTCTACTGTATGTTATTTCTGCTTTATCATATTGACAGCTGGAATAATAAGAATAGTAGATTCTTTTTTAGCAATGTAGAATCTTAAGATCTTTTTTGAAGATGAAATTTGATAGATTTTTCTCAGAATATGCCCTAGATAGATGATACTTACAGTTGTTAGCTTACTTCCTGAGTAGACAGTAGACTTATGATCACTTCTTCTTTTCATGTTACATGTATCCTGATAACATTTTATTTCAATTGCTTCTTCCCAACTACAGTTAGGGATAAAATCCAGATTTGATGTAAATCATTTTTTAACAGTAAACAATATAAGAATCTGATCTGAGGAATGAATAACTTCTAGAGCTAGAAGCGCCACCAAGAGCAGAAGTTGTTTTTAAGTTCCATCCCTACTAGCATCTCTTCGCTCAGTTCCAGGCCCAGGTTCAGTAGTAGCATGAATGCCCTAACTAGATGATCGTGATTCCAAGTCTAATGCTTGAGATAGAGCTCCAGGACAAGATCGAGATTTTCACCTTTATGATAGAGATGAATATTTTAAAGATGAAGAGCGAGACACAGTTTGTGGTTGTGATCCGGCTTGAGAGCCAGACAAACAGTTGAGACCGAAAGTCATATAGACAAAACTAAAAGTTAGGCCAAGCCAGCAGCAAGCTACTACTACCATAGCCAAGCAAGCCAGTTATAGATGCGTATCCAGTTCCCATTGAAGCACCAAATTCTGACCTTGGTGATCATGATCCAGCCCAAGAGCCAGATGTTCCAAACCCATTAGATGGTTGAGATTCTAATGTTCGTGATCCATATTATGAACCTCGTGATCGAGCTTCAGATTCTCCAAGTGAAGAGCCAGATGTTCTAATGTTGCTTGTACTACTACACATGCTACCCATTCTAAGGTGCCCATACCCTTCTCTACTAGGTCCATAGGGTAACCCTCATATTGTGGGGTTTCCGGTGGTAAGCAATTTTGTTAGGTATCCATAAGTAAGGGTGGGTGCGCCATCAGTTGAAGAAGTAGTTGACGTGCACGTTGAAGCATGCATTGAGGGACCAATTTATCTTCAATCAATTCCATCTTTCTAACCTGTGACATACCTTAGTGATTGAGAGTTTGATGCTTGTGGTTCTTATGCTCGAAAGCCAATCCCAAGTTAAGTTGAAGTGCCTAGAGAAAAGACTAGAGAGGCAGCTAGAGAGAATAGAGGCAAAGACAAAAAATACATAGGTATTAGAAACAAAGGCATTGTGGTAAGCATCCCTTCAGGTTAAATATCGAGATGCATAGCGAGGAGTAGAATGAAAGGGGGTTGATTTGGTTGGTTTATAGTAGTTACCCATTTCTCAACGACCTAGTGGGTCTCAGTCCATGCTATGATGAGTGAAAGATGTAGGACCAACCATAGTGCATGTAATACCCATCCTTCTACTTGCCCTACCCATTGCCCTACCCATTGAAGGCATTTGTCATAAAAAATGATTCTATTGTTTACTTGGTTGATTGAGTGTGAGACCCGGTTTCTAATGGTCCAAATGCATAGGCAACGACACCTACAGATCTAGCCTTAGCTATTCTAGTAGATTACGTCATTGATTACATTGTGATCTAGCTAATGAGTCAATTTATCCAAAGTCAGTAGTATCATTAGTAGGAGAAAAGTAACCAACAATAGATCGAGATTGAGGTGTTGAACTTGAACTAGTTTACCCAAACCAATAACAGATTCTTCGATTTTAGATCCTCTAGCAAAGAAGCACAAGAAAGGGTAGGGTAGAGCCATTTAATGTTGTTGATTATGTTGAGTAAGTCAATTAAGCGAGTGATCTAGTTGAATCAATAGCAGCTTCACTTTTCCTAGTTTCATATTGTCTAGATCGTTAGCCAATAGTGTCCCTTCCAGTCATTTTCGTTGATTCAAATGTTCATGTTGACCAAGCTTGTTTTAGGCAAGTGTGTGCCTAGGCTAGTCATATGCCACATTAGGTGGGTTAAATGCAAAACTATATTTGAGCAATAAATATCAAAACTACTATGGCCCATGGTCTCCACAATTTATAATGTCTTCCTGGTTTGATATATATGATTGAGTAACTGCAATAAAGACATGTAACATATGAAAATAAATGAATAATTCAGATGTTCATGTTGACCAAGCTTGCTTTAGGCAAGTGTGTGCCTAATAGGCTAGTCATATGCCACATTAGGTGGGTTAAATGCAAAACTGTCTTTGAGCAATAAATATCAAAACTACTATGGCCCATGGTCTTCACAATTTATAATGTCTTCCTGGTTTAATATAAATGATTGAGTAACTGCAATAAAGACATGTAACATATGACAATAAATGAATAAAGGTGCAGAGATCCATTAGAGAATTTCTAAGGTCTAAAATGGGCCTCCTAAGGAAAATAACAAAATAAGAGTTATGGATTTTCAAAGGGAGAGAGAAAACAATTTGTTTTTCATATTCTTGACTTATCTCTTATAGGTTTCCTCAAATTTCAAGTGTAGGCGCTCATTGGATCCAGAATTAAATTTCGGATCCACGAGTACCCACTTTGCATACTTTTGATGGACTCACAATGAGATAAATTGGAATTACATGAAAGAAACATGTTTTTTTCATGTATTTCCAGTTTGTCTCAGTGTGGGTCCATCAAAAGTATGCAACATGGGGTGAGTTTTTTTCATGTATTTACAACGTTTCTTTTGCAAGAAAGAAAAATGACCAAAAATTGCGTGGGGTGTAATCCCTTTTACTTCCCAAGGAAAGTTTCTCTAGCTAGGGTTTAAGCTAAGAGGGTGTAAGCCCTTATACTTCTCTTAGCAAACCCTTGTTAAAGAAATAAGATGAAGCATAAAGTGATGAAGACTATGGTGGGGGTGTATGCCCTTATACTTCCCACCTAGTTCCTAGCACAATAACCTTGACTTGAAACAAATGATACCAAGAGAGTAAAAACCATACCAATTCAAGGAAAAATACCGAGATAATCCACCACAATAGAAAGATCTAAGCCTTCCAAGGCTAGCACATCACTCTCATCAACCATAACATCAAGAGATAGCCATAAACAAGTGCACAAGAGATAAAAGAGCCAAGTGTAAATGAGTGGCACCTCGCCACCAAGCCCTAACCCCCCTAGGTGATGTCATGTCTCTAGAAGTGACGTTTTGCCTCTCCTAGGCAAAACCTTTGGCATGTGGGGGCTAGGCTATGTTGTCCAAGTCATCATTAAGGCCTTCCAAGTCTGATCTTTCCCATCCGACATGTGGACCCTTGACATCCAACCTGTGGGCTTGTAGCCTCATGGAAGCCCAAGGTAGGTTTGTTCTCCCAAAACTATCCACCAACTAGGTCCTGGAAAGAAAAATGAGCACGCCCTCCAAGGATCTCAAGTCATAACATCATGATAAGTGAATCCAATCAATAAATAAGCCATCTAAGCATGTGCATCAAAGATCACTATATCAAACAATTAATTGCTCAAAAACACTATGCGGCTTGTCAAGCTTGAATATGGGAGGGTTGACAAGGTGTCTTATTGGCTAGATCTTGCCCTAGATCAAGGACAGTTTCCAAGAGATCCCTCTCTAAGCCATGTAAAGTGGATGAAGTGGTTGGGGTCAAGACTCAATGGGCATAAGGCTCATGACATACAAGGAGTCGTAGTGTCTCATTCATGGGTGACTTTGTAGAGGGTGTGTGGTACCTTCGTCCACAATGCATTTTTTCCAAGCCCATCAATTGTCTTTTATCTTTCTTTCTTTGTATTTTCTTTCATAATAGAATAAGGAGAGATTGAAGGTCACTTCCCTGGTGTGGTGACCAGATGATGGCAATGTCATCCACAAACACCTAGTGGAAATGAGAAGGTTGGCTCATGATGAGACCCCCTTTCTCTCAGCCATGCAACTGAGAGCCATTGCCCTAGTTTGGTGACCAGATGATGACAATGTCATACCACTAGATATTCATGGACATGATAGGTCGGCTCGTGATGAGACTCCTATCCTTCAACTAACATTTTAAGCATTTTTTATTATATTGTGGGTCCCCTTTACTTAAAGATAAGTGTTTCATTGCTTTCTTGGGTGATCCCTAGGCGAAGCATCTGGAAGGTTTATATAAGGCTTTTATCTTTTAGCCAACATCAACCCCTCTGGACCTTCAGCCCCTTCTTCCCATAGAATGAGGGACAACCCCTTCTTGGGTCAATACACCCTAAAATCCCAATTGATAAGGAAATGGAGGGGAATAATGATGTAAAGTGGTAAGTATGGTCGGGAACGGTACGATGGCTCATTGAGGGAGCTCCTAGTAGCAAACCCATTCCCAAAGAAGACCACTTACTTGGGCACAATGTCAACCACCAAGGTGAAGCAGGGAAAAAGGCATAATGTCCAAGCATATATCATGAAATCTAGAGCAATCTAAGATACAACATAATCAAATGGTTTGAATATTGAAATGATGCTCACCATAATACTTGCACCTCATGGAGCAAGGGGCACTGCCTTATGGAAGCCAACTGATGTGGTGGATGCCATGTGCAAAATTGTGACCATCTGTGGTGGTGAGTGGGTTTTTCATCTGTGCAAAGGGTATTGTTGGCCATGTAGTCTCTCGGAACTCCATATCTACAACCTGAGGGCCTCGAGACATAATATCCTTAGTTATCCACAAAATGGGGATAACATACCCAACTAATGGAGTTGAGGGAAATGATCAAGAGGGTTTAAATGAGATGATCTAAGGCGTAGTTAGCCTATTAATAACATGCTCCAACTAGCAACATGAGTTTTCTTTAATATGCAGAAATAAAAAGGATAGCCCTTCCAAAGATGCACCTCACAACAATTACAAATCAACCATATATAGAGTGCAACCGTGAACAAGAAAGAGACAACAACCCTTCAGTATATAGAATGACAACAACAACATCCATTTATTGAACAATGATACAAAAAGGAGGGTTACACCTCAACCTTATCCCTTCATATTAGGAAAATCTGTCCTTCTACAAATATTATTACAGAAGTTTGCAAGAGTAATTTCAGCTATCAAATTAACCCATGAAAATACAAAGAATGATGTTAAACTTCAACTTAAAATGCCCTTGTACTTCTTCCTTCAACTAGATGTTCAACGAAGTCCTTTTAGGTATTCTTCACACTTCTTCTACAGCTCTTGGAAAATGAGAAATTCCCTTTATTTATAGGCACCCTAAATTAGGGTTAGGGTTTGAAGATAATAGAATGATACTTTAAACCCACAAATTCATCCTCCCATCTAGGGCACACCTCCTTAGGCTTCCTTCTCCAAGAATTTAGGTTTCTTTCAGCGCTAACACACCTCATTGATCTTAAGGGCTCTTCAATGCATTTATGTCTTGTTTTATCTCCTTTTTAACCCTTATAGTTCTATTTAAGTTGGGACCCCTTTTCCATGGAGTAGACCTCTCAAATAATAAATGCAACCTTTAATTCATGATTTCAATTAGGGTTAGGGTTTGAAGATAATAGAATGATACTTTAAGCCCACAAATTCATCCTCCCATCTAGGGCACACCTCCTTAGGCTTCCTTCTCCAGGAATTTAGGGTTCTTTCAACCCTAGCACACCTCCTCATTGATCTTAAGGGCTCTTCAATGCATTTATTTCTTGTTTTATCTCCTTTTTAACCCTTATAGTTCTATTTAAGTTGGGACCCCTTTTCCATGGGAGTCGACCTCTAAAATAATAAATGCAACCTTTAATTCATGATTTCAATTCCACATGGCATCCTTCTAGCAAAGGCGTTCCTCCATTAGGGTTATTTAGTACCCATTCTTGTCTTCAATGTACCCCATCTACCCTCTTGAAAGGGTGTTTATCATTTAAGTGGATCTTTGACCATGTCAAGTGTGATTTTAGTGCCACTGGTTATCATTCAAGTAAGGCGTTCACTCTATGAAGCTTTATTTGACCTTTGAAAATTCCAAGTGTTAACGGTCCTTATATTCAAAATTTATTAGATTGACTCGGTGCCTAACTTCAAGTTGTTTCCATTAAAATAAATAATGGCTTGGTTCTTGGCTGCAAGTTCTAGTGTTTTAAAAACCGTTAAACTGAAACCGAAACCGGCCAGTTTGATCGTTTGATGGTCGACCGGTTCAAACCGGTCAATAAACTGAACCAGTCGACCGGTTTATGACCAAACCGGTCGATTTGGTCCCAGAAACCTAAAACCCCCTAAAACCTAAACCTAAGTAACAAAGAAGTACTTGGCTCATGTTTTCTCATGCAAGTTGGAGTTGTAAGGTGTTTTGGTGTGCAGCTGAGGGTTATTTTGTCTTATTAATGTTGTTTAAAGAGGTCCTCACCCCCTCCATTTCACCCACCCTAGTAATTAATGGTAAGTAAAAGTGACATTCTCCTTTATCTTTCATTTTCATCCTTTCACTTAAATTTTTAACATTACCATTAATTGTTTCAGGATGTTTGAGAGTGGTTCCAACCTCATTGGACTTCATATGGAG
>JZKD02S0930005.1:19704-48870 GCA_000966675.3 Picea glauca
TTATGCTTTATTGAGAAGTGATATAAGCCTTTGCTTTGTTTAGCTATCATTGACTTCGTCAATAATAGCATTGATTCACAGCTCATATATTGATTTGAAGATAGTCATTGGCTTTTATGAAGTACTAATCCACTGTAAGCAGGTTCTAGTTTTCTTTGTCTTTGCCTCGCTAACAGGTGCATCGTCAGTGGAATTCATCCTTTGACTATCTCTTCTTGGGCAGCAATCTGTGAAAGGGGTACCCTTGACTTAGCCTTTTATCCTTCAAGCCTTTCTCTAATCCAGATTGCCTTAGGGACGTCTCCCTTGGACTTGCCCTCCTAAATAGAAAGAGCTCCCCATCGAGGTGACAGTGGGTGGGGAAGCTCCAGTTACGCCGGTTTCTACCTTTGACTCAAGCTATTTAACCTTTCCTACAAACCGTGCGATAACACCTCCCATGGACATAGGCTAGCCCACAAAAGGCATTGACAATGGGCTTCGACCCCTTGTTTCTATGGTGGCCACTAGTTTCTAAGTTGTTACTTAGTGGGTTGTGCAATCTTTTTAATTACGATGGTAAATGCTTGGTAGTTTGGTAATTGTATATTGGTTCTCCCTACAAGGCTGAATTGGTTTTCAAAGAACTCTTTCAGTAACAACCTCAGTGTCATTTGTAATTCTGGAAATAAATTGTGTAAGGAGTTTTTGGGATGTTTCAAAAACTCCTTACACAATTTATTTCCAGAATTACAAATGGCATTATGAGGAACTGTGAAAATATGCATACTTTAATAACAACCTTAGTGTCCTTTTTTGTGATGTAACATTAAATCTAGCTTAGGAGGGTATACTTAGATACCCCGATTATCACTTTTGGTTGTGGCCCACGTGTCACCCCATTTTTTCCAATATGCATTGTAGATAACATTGTTAATAGAAATTTAGAAGCTTGTCTAAAAACAAAAGGTTTGGTTCTTGGCTGCATATCATTATTTCCCAATGTTGCTCAAGTTTCTATAACGCATGAGCATTGGGAGCACAAATATGAGTATTTAGAACTGCTAGAAATTTCACCCAAATTTACAAGAAGAGGCAAGCTAGGAGCAGCAATAATATATATTTAAAAATATTTTAATAAAAATGAAAAAAAATCAATTAATATAATACAAAAATGATAAAGCTATAGTATAATCCATTAAGTTATATATTTTATATTTTAATATATAAGGTCTACTAATATAAAATATAAGTTATAGGAAATATTAGTTATATAATATTAAAATTGAACTATATATATATATATATATATATTATTCTTAGATATAAAGAGTTATATATACAATGTTATTAATATATTTAAAAGTTATGGGCAAAGTAATGAAGGTTAAAAAATGAAAAATTATTAATATATTTAAGACTTGTGTACTCTAAAGGTGGCAAAACCTATCATAACTCAATTGTCAACCAACTGTGAGGAAAACCATCACTAGCTGTTATCCACAAATGCAGATTGACTGATCTCGATTATTCAGGGAAAACCACGCCTCCTAAAATGATCCATTGGTGATCTGTAAGCGAACAAACTTTCACTCTTTCCAGATGCCTCTAGGTCTTGGGTTGTTAACATGTTTCCTTACATCCGAGGAAGACGAGCTCTTAGCTAATTAAAAGCAATTTTAGGTCTTACTCCAGAACCAAAAGGTGGTTTCAGCCTCGATAGTATTTGCAAGAAAGGTAGTTTCAACCTATATATAACACTGATGTTATTGGCAAAGTGACTAAAGTTTATAAATTAAAAATTAAAAGGATGTATAATTTAATAAAAGAGATTAACATATTCATGATATGTGATATGAGGGAATATTGGAATTGTGTGCACAGAGAGTCATTCCATCAACAACGATTGCACAGGGGAATTCCAACAACAATTTCAATGATCGTTTCAACCTCTATGGAGAAACAGTGGAACAAGTATTGTGCACTCAAAATCATTTTTCCCATGACAAGTACACAGGGGCATTACAACAATTGTTTCAATCTCTATGAAGCAAGTAGAACCCATATCCATTCAGCGGAGGGCACATTTTAGGAGGCTCATATCCATTGATGTTTTTAATATCAATGCCAACAATATTTCCAGTTTTAAGCTCCACAGAGATGGAACTCCCGATACCTATACCATCTCCCTAAGCCCAAAAACATCGATTTGAAATGGCTTAAACTTTGGTGAAAAGCTTCCTAAATGATCTAAAGTACCCAACGCCATACTTTCCCATTTTGAAGTGTTTTGTACCTTCTCCAAAGCTCCCAAGAAGGGGAAAACGCCCTGTATGGGCTCCCCAAACCTTGGGAGCAGCACCCATGCAACTTTGGTTTTTTATATTTCTTGTCTTGTTATCCAAAGTTGAACCAACTATAGTAGCATTCGATGTGAACTTATTCATTGATGCACAAATAGACATTGGATTTAGATATATGTTGTTAAAACATTCATTGGCCTTAGATATATGTTGTTGAAAAAATGTGATTGTTTTTTCATTCTTTGTATTGAAACACACTTTTCTTAAAAATTAATAGTGCTTGCAAAATTAGGCAATTTCAAAGGGAAGTGACTAGTACTTCAACTATTGTTGGCTTACAAGAATAAAATAGAGGAAACCATCAAATTTTCCTTGATGAGGCACATGTCACATACTTGTCTCCTACTTTTGAGGAATGGAGCACTAATTCGTTTGTGTTCGCATTGCCTTCTCTGATCTCTTATATTCTCTTATACCAATGTGTCATGTACCTAACCTACTCACTAGGCAATGGGTATTCTCAATTCACCTAAATTGTGCTAAGACTTATAGCTCACTCATTTCACCATACAACCAAGCTAAATGCCTAGAATATGCAATCTAACAACATGTAACTATACGAAAAACCATAATTGTGTGAAGAGAAACTTTCAAAATTGGAATTGAAAACTCATAATTTCATAATATAAAATACATCTTAAAAACATTAGAAACATACTTAACATAACTCTAAACATGGATGAATGGTTGCCAAGGGACAATTCACCACCCAACCATAATCCTTTAACTTGAATGCTACCCTCAAGGTGGGCTATATGATGACAAGGGTAGGGCTATCTATAGGCATGTTGTTCAAAATCCACCAAAGGTGGTGCCAATGGCCATAGGATCTAAATTAGAGGGAGAAGATAAGGAAATAGAGCAATCAAGAACCTTATGCTAGTCAACACATTGGTACAAGTTACAAACAATACTCTCTGTTAACTTTTGCACTAGCATGGGAGACCCTCCACTAATATTCACTGTTGGTATGAGAAAATTCTATACTAGTCCTACCACACTTGTACTAATAGACCCTCTGCTAGCCTCCTCACTAGGACAAGAAGCCTTTTGCTAGGATATAAGAAAAGATAAGATAATTTTATTAATGTGCAATAAATGACCGAAAAATGGTCAACGAGACTGCTCAGTACATATGTGGCTATACATAGTGGGAGTGCAAAGGCCACTCCTATAAAAGTAGAATATCAAAGCTAGTCTATATAATCTATATCATTTAAATCCTTTTCTCTCCTTTCCCTCCACGACTTGGGTTCTCTGTTATGCTTTAAGCTTCAATATTCTTTGTGTCTTGAGTTATGCTTCCTTCTTTATTTTATCAAGTAGAGAAACAAACTATGTTTGTGTTTGTGGAAGCTCCAAATATTTAGTGGGACTAGAAAGAACATTTGTTTTCAGAATAATGGCACAGGAGAGCACAAAGGGAATCTCCCATCCTATACAATACATGAGCTGTACTAGAAAAGGAATATCCGGAAGAAATATAATATTGCTCTTTAACTAAAAAGAAAACAAATAAATCTGATTCAGATTTAATTCTGGCCTTATCATATTTAGATTTGTACAATCTATGAGGAAAAACTAATATTGCAGGCTATAGACACAGCAAATATGTTTGATTTAGAGCACTCATTGACTAATCTTTTTTGCACTGTACAGCCAAAATTATTGGCGATTTCCAACACAATCAGTTTTGCAAACCCGAAAGCACCTCTGTATCCACGTCTTGCTGAGGGAAAGTTGTGGAACGAGGTATGTGACAAGTCTCTCTGTTCTTGACTGGATTCTAGACCTTTATGATTAACATTTATTCCACAGTTTGGAAAATTTTCCATTGCATACTTAAGTGTTTGATGAATTATGTTTATCTACGAGTTATTCTGAAATTCCTTTTGCTTTTTTAAATCATGGCAAGGAACAATAATAGAATCATATACATTTGTACCAAGAGCTTCATACCTGGATTCCTTTTGCTTTTTTAAATCATGGCAAGAAACAATAATAGAATCATATACACTTGTACCAAGAGCTTCATACCTGGGATCGACTGACTAATATAAAATTATAAATTATATTTTTGCTTCACTTTACTGGTTGCGAACATCTTACAAGTTTATGATCTAAGAATAAAGCTCTTTAGCTCTTTTTTATATTTAAAGGAAATTGTACTGTTGATAATATCTTTTATGCTGAATTCTATGAAAAGAAGATACCCAATCGATAGGAAGCATGTATAAAACATTCTAACAAAGGTAACCATTTTGTGGAAATTAAATAAAGACATTGAAGGATAACCAGTATATATATCAGTCATGATAAATGTGGTCTGTGACTCTACTTAATTTTACTGCATTAAAGATCATATATAACCAAGCTTGGAGCACTGTCGACAAAAATAGCTATTTTTAAGTGTATTGACTTTGTGAGATTTGTTTTTTTCATAGGCTAGGCAATTTCTAGATCTCTTCTTCCAGAGCAATTGTCTTTGAATGTTACAGCCCGTGTTAATATGAACAGAGAGAACATAACATGTACAAGTGGTTGATGTCAATTGGGTTTAGCCCGAGTGGTTTGTGCTGAGGGGTGTTTTCCTCTCCACCCAGGTTCAATTCCCACAAGTGATATGTTGAGCTCTTAAATGAGCAAGCTATCGAAAAAGCCTCGGCTTTCTACAAAATTTGGTTTACCCCGGATACCATCCTCGAAATGAGAGGAAGTGCCCGGTGGGTTTCCCCAGGCTCTATTCCAAGGAAAAAAAAAAAAAACATGTACAAGTAGCTGATGTGGTATTTAAAATTATTAATGAAGATTTTGATAAAGGAAAAAAATGCCACATTACTCTTAGAAGGTACTCTTCGTATGCTTTTTAGCCTCCAACCCTGCCCAGCCTTATTGTGGGCATTCAGTATTATGGCTCCATGTCAGTACGATCCCATATTGGGGTCTAACCCATACATCTGTGTGTCTTCGTGGAGGGTGTTTAAAGACAGGGTAGTACTCTATATACCCACTAACTTATTTTCAACATTGCTCACATTTTATATCTGATGCAAGAGCATGTATAATGCATTACGTGGATCTTTGAGCATCATAAATTAGAGACACTCTTCTTTACTTCTGTACTTCATTTATGAGAATATTCTTGCACTGCACCAGTGTATTTATGATGGAATTCTTGGAAAGCAGAGCAGCCTCATTCAATATTAGTTAGGTTGCAACTTTTATTTGCAGTCTTACTTAGCTCTCTATGAGCAACTGTCTTTCTTCAATCTGCAGAATGCTAAAAAAATGTTTGGAATATGTCTCATTGATAGTTTGCTAAATACTCCATATGTCTCTTCCCCATGTTGTTGCTAACCATCAATGCTTTATTTAATAGTTACAAAAAATAATGTAGTCAGCCATGTAAGACTCACTATATGCAATGCACCAAGTATTCAGAAAGGAAGTTCCAGAGAATAAACAGATGATCGAACAAATAAATTCTGAGTATGCAAAATATTCCATGTATCTCCCCCATGTTGCTGCCTCATCAGTGCTTTCTTTGATAGTAACCCAAAAAAAGTGTCAACAACCATTTAAGATGCCATGCCACCAAATATTCAGAAAGGAAGAGCCAAAGAATAAACAGATGTGAGACAAGCAAATCCATATGCAGATTGATCTTTGATGGTATTCAAAAAACACTGTACAAAAGAACAATAAACATCGTTTTTGTAGAGGCAATGAGGCAAAGGATACTTTGGGTTTAAGATACATGATTTATTATATACTCTGCGACTATGCTACAGCCTATTTATTGACTATCCCCTTGGACTGTATGTTTGTCATAGTTTGTGCTAAAGATACATCTGTTTTAAAATTTTAATGCACTTTTTGACTATGCTGGAGCCTAATTATTGACTAAATAATGGGAGTTTCTTATAGTAGCTTTTTTATTATCGCTTTTGTTTATAAAAAATTATTTTAAGGAAATATTGTTGACATCATTTGAAGATGCTGAATCAATTCTTGGTTTGCCTGGGAAACATGCCTAGCATTAAGTCTATAGTATATTCAGGAAATGCATCTCAAGTAAATGGGCAAATACAGAAATATCTGGTTACAACAGCCTGTTTTGGCAAATTTTGTAACTTGGATACATGATCCCTTCACCATATCTTATTAGAGCTATCAACCAAAAGCGATTTCAGTTTACTTTTAATTCTATTTTAAAATTCCGGTTAAGTGTTGTGCTTTGAAGTAATAAGCATCTAGTATAAGATATTTATTGTCAATTTTGAAAAGAATTTACTTTTCCAAAACTAGGCATCAAATTTACTTGGTCGAAGGTAAACTTTTGGGCTTTTAGAAGGCTAATTTTTTTTTCTCTTTCTCCAATAACTTAGTAGTCATTGTATACAGATGGCAGTTACATGGACAAGTGGATATGGGATTGAGGAAGCAACACCTATTGTTGAGTGGAGTTTTGAAGGAGAAGTGTCAAAGTTCGTGTCACCAGCTGGAACATTGACATACACCCGCAACATGATGTGTGGTATAAACAGTTTCTCTCTTTGCTCTTTTCCATTTTTGAATGTTGTTACTAAGAAAAAGATAGAACAGAAGTAATTCTAGATAGAAGATAGAAAGAGAAGTATACTGACTCTCAATACTTTTCACAACACGTACTGTAGTAATAGACAGTTTCTCTCTTTGTTCTCTTCCATTTTTTAATGTTGTTACTAACAAAAAGATAGAACAGAAGTAATTCTAGATAGAAAGAGAAGTATACTTTATTTCTCAATGATTTTTTGCAATATGTGATGTAGAACGAATTGGCTGCAAGCCTGCACCTCTATTGTACTTTTTTAACATTTCATTGTGGACTATGGATTTATACATCAAGTTGCCCTGAACCTGCTTTCTTCTGTCACAAGTCTTAGTATTATGTTAATAATGTATTCTATAAGCCCTCTAAACCCAGCACAAGTTGCAGCTAGATGAAAAAGCCCATGACCCAAAATGTAAACCCACAACCACAGTAGTGTATCTTTCATTGCCATATAATGTATGTTTCCACCATATTGTGCACACTTGATGCTCAAAACCTTGACCGGAATACAGTGCATGCATTTACTGTCAGAAGCATCCAGTTCCTTCAAGTCATACAGCAAGTCCTCTGAGTGTCAAGAAATTTGCATTCACCTAGAAAAGATGCCCAGCAAACTTTCTGCACTCGGCTAACCTTGTTTAGAAGGTACATGTCCTCATCAGCCCCTATATATATGCAGAATTGATTGCAAATTGCATTGTTGCTATGAAGCTACATTGTAGAATGCACATCACTAGTAGCATGCCTTATTAATTGCCATTATGTAATAAGAATAGACCACCCATATTCAAGTTTCAGGAATAGCATTCACTAATGCAATGTAATGTAATGTTGAAGCAAAATCTTATAGTTGGGAGGCTAAACATGTCGCAGTTAATGAACAGGTTTTGATGAACATAGCTCTTGATAACAACAGACTTTTTGTAATCCTTGAAATCATTAGTTTTAGGCCTATAGACATTGATATACTGATGTTAAAAACTGAGTACAACGATTAACCAACTGGTTAACTATTGAGTGAGTTGGTAACCTCTTCATGTTTTTAACCATTGACTATCCAAGATTGTATATGTACTATCTACAAATGTATCACAAACAAAGCTATCAAGGATATTTAGTAACTTTTGGAGATTTAAATGCTCCTAGTTGTATTTGAAAAGATGATGTCCACCTTTTTTAGAGTTTTATCTTTTTTTCCCTTTTTATTTTTGAATTTCTTAGTGGACATGTATCCTTTCTGTATCTATACCAGATGGGGATCTATGTGGATCCAAATTGGTGGGAAGACGGATACTGTAACATAGGTGACCAATTTGTTCTAGTAATACCGTATAGCAACCGTCTGAGTAACCCCCTTTTCTGTGAGCTATCTGTTGTTTCATGTAGGTTGCATTTCTTGATTGCAATACCTAATGCTACAACGTAATTTATCACCATAGGGATGAGTGTACTGTATCATAAGATTAACCTCTTGAGACTCGAGAGTGTAAAAGAGAGAGAAATGATCACTAAAATCATCAGTTACTTTAATAGCTATACACCAAGCATTCACAAAGAAAGCTGAACCTCCCTAGAATTAGATTGCACCAACAAAATCCTGGAGAAACCCACTAGTAGGCAATATATGAGAGAGAATATGCAATGATAAATATGAATGTTAAAGACAATGCATAATATGTCTTTTGTATATAAACATATGCCTTCTGGAGGATGATTGTGTGAAATCAAGTTGAGCCAACCACATTCTACTTAAAAATTAATCCTGCTCCAATGTTGACCTTCTCTAACTTGCTACGTGTCATAAATATAGAGGTAGCAGTGCTTGCTTGGCTGATGCCATCTCCTTCTGCAATAGGATAATATCTTAACCCAAAGTTATCAAGGGAATTGATCCACAAGTTTTCTCATCTTTTAACAACTTTCTTTTGTTAATTTTCCAGTTATTTCACTGCAGTGGAAGACCTTATCTGGCATATAATTTAAGGTTCTTATGATTACCACCACTTATGTGGCAATCAAATGTTCATGTGATTCTTCTTCCATGAAGGGTTTGCAAATCTGCATGAATGTTTGTCATTTCTTGGTTGCAATTGCTTTTATATATAGCATGATAATATGATTATTCCTCAGTTACAAACATTTCATGAAAGAGTATTTCCCTTTGAAATGCTCATGAAATATTTTCCATCTAGCGTTCATAATTATTCGATTTCTTTGCTGCAAAAATCAAATTGTGCCACTGCAAATATCATTCTCCTTTCCTCTGCTTTGGAGATGCTATAGTGACATTTGGACTCATTAGTCCTGATGGTCTTTAGTACCTAAATGAGCATTTGCTTCGTCTATAAAAGGTATGCTTCCTTGCTATTTCTATAGATAAGATAATAAGAGAATATAATTTTATTAATGTCTGACAAATGACCACAAAAGTATGTCAATGGGACTAAAAATGTACATCCGGGAATTTAAAGTACAATTTGGAAGTGCAAAGAAACTCCTATTAAGATGCAACATCAGAAGATCTACTCTCATAACTAACAGTGAAAGACCTAGCTTGTAAATCTAATAAAGCTAATAAAGAAACATGGGAAGTGAAGTAAAGTACGAGACCCAGGTACTTAAAAAGATACCAATAAGCTAGAGTACTAAAAGAATAAGGTACTCAATATTGATGCATAGGAGATGATGACGTAAAGATATGTCGAAATTGCCCGTTGAGGACAAGTTTGGGGACTGAGAGACAATCTCCCCATTAGAGTCATCAATGACCAGGAACTCGTCAATGCACTGGTGGATGATGTCCTCAAGGGTGTGGTTGGGGCTAAGTGGGCCTAGTTGTATGAACCTGGAGGGGGAGCAAGAGAGAGGGAACGCTTCTTTCCTAACATTCAAGGTCATGGAGAAGAAAGTCCAAATGGAAGCCTCACTGCATCAAATGGGGAGAAACTTTCCATAAACTGGAAGCAAGGAAAAGTTGACCACACAAAAACTCAACCAACCCCGGGCAAACTTTGTGGGGGAAGAAAACCAAAAAAATGTGTTTTAGCATTTTACCATGCCCACATTGAGGACATTTCGAATTCATAACTCCTAGGTCAGTGAGTCTCCTATCTACAAGCAAACGCGTCATGATTAAAGAAGTGTTGCCAACATCGCAATATTATCTCTGACATCACGATAATTTTGGTTTTTAAAGGGCATACGATAATATCCAACATTTTTGTATTTTTTAATTTTGCTGACATTTTTTGATATTTTCCCTTATGTTTCCAATATTTTTTTTCCAAACCCTCGGCGATATTTTCGCCGACACGATGTCAACAAAACTGGATTAAAGACCATGTGAAAATTATTTTCTTAGGTTCCAACCCTAGCTTCCCTAAGTTGCATAGTTTAAACAACCATGTTTTCTTAGGCCCAAGTCTCCAAAGCTTGTTTACGAAACTATCAAGGGTTGGCCTTGTGCACAACCATCTATATCCATCAAAAGGCTTATACTAGTTAAGGCTTTGGATATGTTTTATTTCCAATCTCGTCACTAGGCTTGAGGAGGACCTAGCTTGATGGAAAGGTCATTAGGAATTAGGCTACACACTTTATTAAGAATAATCTTTCCATGTTTTGATAGAGAACATTTGCACTTTAGCTTAGGCCATGGAAGTGAGTCCCTTGTTTGGTTGTTGAAGAGATCATTTGTGGAAACAATACCTTTCGTTTAGAACCTTAGGGTTGAGAACCATGGATATTTGGCCAAGGTTTTACTATTTTTCTTCAACGTTGGAGTCCACCAAATGAATTGGTCATTGGAGGGCAATTGAGTGCTTAGTGAGAGGTCTCACCAAGTTAGGAATGGCTTGATGGCCATTAGTCCTCCCAAATGCTTTGGGAAACAAATGAGCCTTTTATATTGACCATTAAGGAGTAGTTATAGGAGACTGGAGGGTAATTCCTTGCCAAAATTTCTTTCATGGAGGGGCTCCAAGGGAAATCCAATTCCTCCGTAAAACTTTCTAGGCTTCTTTGCCATTAATGGCCCAAATCACCAATTTGGCATATAGGACTTGAGCTTGTGTGCGGGTCTTCAAAATGGCTAGACACTCCAATCCTTTGGAGTGTAAGATAAGTCCCAACTTCTTGTGTGGAATCTTTTAGTGCCAGAGTTGTTGGCCAAAAAAAATTCTTAGAGTCTTACATATGCCACTCTTTACATCCAATTTGTACATCCACCAACCTATTGCATTGCCATGGCTAGCACGACCCTGCATAAGTCTAGCTTCAAAGTTCATTGTAAGAGCAATACGTCCTTTCCTTCACTCATTTTTACCTTCTTTTGCTTCAAATCGGGTTTCAACAAGGTTTAAACCATCAGTAAAATTAGTAGACGACAAAATGCAAGAACTTGTTGAACACCCTGCTTACCTTCTCTTTTTGGCCTTCCCCTTTCTCCCTCATCACCATACCATGAACGCTTTTCTTCATTCACATCTTCAAGCCATCCCTTCTTCTATACCACCTGAATCAACACCATTTCCTGCTTCTCTTGATGAATTTTCAACATCTCCTCCCTCGTCCACAACCTGCACATCATTGCATGATGTTTTCCCATCACCCTGCACTTGTTCTCCTTATAGACCAACTGATTTTCAACTTCAACTCAACAACCCTCATCCATTTCTAAAGCTTGAAATAACTTGATTCAAATCTGATTTTTCATCAATTCTCACATCCTAGCTCACAACGACTTAATTTGTACAAAAATCCAAAAGCCTATATTGGTCAGAATAACCAGCAAATAACAATTTTCTACCTATGGCATCAATTCAACTCATGTTTTCCTCCGGCACTACCTTAGAAGCAATTGAACCAAAGATTTTAAAATGACTTACCTTTGGTTTCCTCCTGGTCCATGCCTCCTTAGGTGTGATTGCTATCACTCCTTTGGTGAGACTCCTATTCAACAAATAGACCGTTGTCTATATTGCCTTTACCCAGTATGTATTTGAAACAATTTTCCTTGTGGCATACTCTTCGTTATTTTTTTCGGGCATCTTGCTTCTTTCACCATCAAGTATTTGCCTCTGGATTCCCTCTTTTTTATTGAAGTGAAAAAACTCCACGAACTTTTGTCTGTTATTTGACTGGGGAACACTTATCCTTCTTCTAGCTTCTTCTTCAACTGCAGCCTTAAACTTCTTAAATGCTCCTAATGTACTTAAGATTTCCTTAAGGGAAAAACCTCACATCTTTAGTGAAATGTCATCAACAATAAGCAGAAAATACTTGGCATCTTAAATGCTCCTAAGGCACTTAAGATTTCCTTGAGAAAAAAACCTCACATATTTAGTGAACTGTCATCAACAATAAGCAGAAAATACTTGGCACCCACCAATGATGGTGTATTCATTGGACCACAAACCTACGCATGAAAAAGCTCCATCACTTTTCTTGCTCTTCAAGCTTTACCCATGTCAAACACCTTGTTGTGATGTTCTCTCACCATGCATGTTTCACATAGCCTCTCCGCCTTACAAATTGAAGGAAGACCAACTAACAACTCTAAACTACTCCAAAGTGAAAGCTGATGAAAACTTAAATGCCCATACCTCTGGTTTTTAATGTGTCTATTAAGCCTGAGTTCCAAACTTTAGGCAATTTAAAAATAGTAATCCTCCTTTAACATATGATATAAAAAGAAAATAAACAGACATATCTGTGCGCTCCTTTGTCCCATTGCATGCCTAATATTAAATGCAGTTCTGTGTGCCTCTGCTCCATTGTCCTCTGCCTTCAATTCCGCTTCCGCATGTGCCCAAATTCCCTGGCCATATTTCCCGTGATTATGTACCCATGGTGTCGTCTTCCTCACCGTGCTTCGTCAAATACCCTGTGTTGTTGGGCTTTGCCGGAACACTCTAACTTGGCTTTGATAACCATATAAATGTTGCACAAACCCTCATGCAGAATACTTGCAGAGAGAGAAGAGAGATATTTAATATTATTCCATGTGTGTAAAAGTAAATACATTATGATGTCTCACGAGGGACCTAAGATAGAAAACCACTTATGTAACAATAAAGTGAAATGTGACTTAATCGATACTTACGTCACTTTATTTAAACCATTTATGACTTAAAACTCCTGAGCTATGTTATGACCATGAATAAATATTAATTCTATCAGGGTGCTGAGTCGCTCCTGTAGAATACATAATTATTCCCGTAGTGCCGTGTCACATATTCCCCTTATTCCGACTTTCATGGGCGCATAAATTACGGAATTACATACAGATGGCAGACCTTTATCAGAGGCTGCAGATAACATTCCATTACTGGATCTTGTGATTGCTCTGTGTAATTGATTCTAGAAACCAAGTACCTGATGTTTCTTCTAATTATTTACCTTATACTGATGTTAGGAATTTGGGTGAGTCCAAAAAGTTCAGTTTCTTTTTGTTTACAAAGACACAATAAAACATTTTAAAGTAATGAAGACATGGGAAAAGTTTATTGAGAATGACTGTTAAAGAAATGGAGAAAATCTAAAGATTCGTGCCATAGATGAGTATTTCAGAAAACAATTATATAGCGGAGATTATTATTTTTATGACTCTGAAATTCAAGGTTACACACAATAGTGGCTTCTCATTTCATTACTTCTAGCCTTCTGGGAGTCATTAATTTTTAAAAGATTTCTACATAAGCAATTTCTTGCCATGCCTTTTCATTTGTGTCGACAGAGCTTTTGAAAGAAAGATATATTTGCCTGTAAAAACCTAGCATTTTCATTTTCCTTTTGTAGGTCAACCTGCGCGTACAGTTGGCTGGCGAGACCCTGGTTTCATACACACGAGTATCTTGAAGGATTTATGGCCAAACACCAAGTAAGGCTTCTTTTCAGTAGCATTGCAAATGTAATTTGTAGAAATTATCTTGATGATTGTTAAACCTTTAAATTTTGTGGCTATTTCGGTGCAATTCCCAACTCTTTAAAGGATAGGAAAGCACTAAAAAGCAATCTTAAATCTAAATTATCTGAAATCCTTAACTGATTGATGTGGTTGTCCTAGTGTTGCTACTAATTTCAACAATAATGGTACAGATACTACTACAAGATTGGACATAGGCTAGTCAACGGGTCATATATTTGGGGGCAACTGAATTATTTTAAAGCATCTCCATATCCTGGCCAAGATTCCTTGCAACGTGTAATCATTTTTGGTGACATGGGGAAAGTGAGTTCCTTTGCTATTATCTGCAATATTTGCCTGCACTCTTGTCTGAAAGGATACATGTAATGTTGTTTATATTTTAACTCTGCTTGGGAGTATCTGATCAAGAATCTCTGTCTTATTTGGTAATTGAATCGTTCTAACAAAATGGAAGAGGTTTTTTTTCAATATACTGGCAAAAGGAAATGTTTAAGCTTTGAAGCAGATTTCGTTAGCTAATTCCTTGCTTCCAGGCAGAGCGTGACGGTTCTAATGCATATAGCAACTACCAACCAGGTACTCTAAATACTACCGATCGCCTCATAGAGGACTTGGAAAATATAGACATAGTGTTTCATATTGGAGATCTATCTTACGCAAATGGCTATCTGTCACAATGGGATCAGTTCACAGCACAAGTGGAGCCCATTGCTTCACATGTTCCATACATGGTAGCCAGGTATTACTATTTTTAAATTTTATTGTCCAAGGGTTCTACATTCCATGTTCTTTGCTTTAATCGTTCTAAGGCTATTTCAAAAACAATGTTAAGATATTGTTATGGATTGTTCCAAGTTCTAACTAGTACTGTTCTTTTGTAGTGGAAACCACGAGCGTGATTGGCCTAATTCAAGTTCATTTTATAAGAACACAGATTCAGGTGGAGAATGTGGTGTACCAGCTAAAACCACATTTCATTTGCCAACAACTAATGATGCTAAGATATGGTATGCACTAGTACATTCTATTGCAAAAGTCTGTCATGGCTTCACGGTCTTGAATGTGAACTAGTTATCTACTAAAGTTTTTTCATTTTTTCTTATGGATGGCTCATGTATGTACTATGGACTATATGCTTGCTCTATACCCATATCTTTCTGCTCCTGATTCATAGCTTCAAATTTTTTCTCTTCTGGTGATTGTCCTTGCACTTTTCTTACCTAGCATGTGTGTGATTTTTCCCTGTGACTTGGGTTTCCTTTGAGCTCCACTCATATTTTCTTGTAAAACTGGACAATACCTTTGCACATGACCAAGTTCACGGCGTGTTCAGCATTTAAAGGGCATTGTTTTGTAATCTGTTTTCTGTTTCCATTCATACCCTTCATTTTGTAGGATGATCGATTCTGGTATCGGTTTAGATAAATCCAAATAAGCATCAAAACTTGCATAAGTGATGAGCTTTTTCTCCCTGGTTATTTCTGAAGATTTTAAATACTTCCCAGTAGATTTCCTAGACTTTCAAAAAGCTCTTTGTTCAAGAACTCTGAGGGTAAGGAATAAAGTCTTACACAGACTGGTTCCAATGAGTAATCTTCTAGATGAGGTCAAAACCCACATTACAAGAACACATAGAGTCCCGCTGTGTTAAAGAAATATGGTTCTCCCTCAAAAAAATTCTCTCCTCTTTGCTTGAAAAGACCACGAAGAAGAAGCCTTTCACACAGCATTTAATATCTATCTGCTATTGTGTTTTCCAAGTTGCCAATACCCACGAACAAAGTTGCTGTTCAGTGGGCCATAAACCCAGATGGACTTTGCAAATCCAAACCGAGAGAAAGAATCGAGAAATCCTCCACACCAAAAGGAGCAAAAACTTCACAACTACTAGGAGGAACTCATGGACTATTGCACTCAACAGGAAAAGCATCCATATAAAATGCATCATTAAATCTATCAAACTAAATTATTATTATTGCATAGAAAATGTAGATTTAATTGCTAGAAAGCTTCCTTAGAAGCAACATATGCATCAAAAGAAAAATGCTATGGCTGTGAACATGATGTTAAAGAAATTGAATGCAATTTGCTCATTGCTGTGAACTATTGCAAAATCTCCCCCCTTTTTCTTGTCTTTCATATTGATCTTGCGCATGTGACTGCCCCAAGACAATGAAGCTTGTATTGTTGGTTTTGCCATTTTTCATTCTGTCAGTGTGGGATGGATTAAGCTTGTTCTTTCAAGTTTCCATAGGTCTATTGCCTTCAATCACTGTTTCATTTCATTAATCAACTTTCACTATGGACTTTGTAAATGGGTTGCACCAACACATTTATTTCCTATTTTCATGATCAACCTATCCATTATGGAGTTTCTATGATTGGTATTTCATATAATTTCATAAAGTGGTTTAAAGATGCCTTGTTTACTGTTCAAAAAAACACTTGTGGAAAGCATCTGACTCCCTTTCTACTAGACCAGTTCTCAGCTAGTTGATTACAAGTCTTGTTAGACTTAAGGATGGAGTCACAAGCATGGTAGCAAGGATTAAATTTTTATTTGCTATTTCATCAATCGACTTCGGCACTATGGACTTTATATGATTGATTTTTTATCTGATGATAAAGGACCTATCCAAATGGTTTAAACTTTAAATATGTCTCATTCTTTATTCAATAAGAAGTTATGGAAGGCATCTTGACTCCCGTTCTACTGAACTAGTTCTCAGCCAGTTAATTACAATTCTTATTAGATTTAGGGATAAAGTCATAGGTGTGTCAGCTGGGCTTAAATAACATAATGTACAGTAGCTCATTCAGCTCAACTGATGTCAAGGATTATCTCACCATGTTTGTCATCCTTTGTATGTCAATTAGGTTATGTCCTTTCTTTATAGAAATTCTACTTTCGTACTTCTTTATGCTCCATGAGTCCATACAACTGAGCTGATGCACATATGGGCAGGTCCTGCCCTCTCTCAGTGAAGATAAAGGTGAACTATTGGGCTTTTACATATTCATAGAATGCCACCTCATAGGGGTGGATTCACCTAAACACCACAGGTAATGACGGATGCTTGGAGGTGATTTTAACTATTTCCCTAGTGACTATATCCTTTACCTATGGGGTGTCACACATCTTTTGGCTAGTGCATACCTCTCAACCTACTTTAGAACATTGGATCCTAATGAGTTCAAAGGTGCATTTGATACCTTAGTTAAAAAAATTCCAAATAAAGATGTTGTGGACTGAAGCTACCATCTGAATAGTTGTGGACCTTTGTTACAATAAATTATATATTTTAAAATTTTGGGCTGTCTTAAAGAAGTTGTGTCTTTCATTTGATCATTTAAATATTTTAATTTGCAATTTTGTTCCTAATCATGTTTGTCCATAGTTTGGATTCATAACACCTAAAATTGATCATCCCTATTCATATTTAGCACATCAAGTTTATCATGGGCTCATGAAGAATTAAAAGAGGCCTAACATTTGGAGCTTCTGGGAAAGAAGAAAAGACCATCCTGCATATTACAATATTCATAAGCATGGTTGTTTTTCATTCCTATTAGTACATCAAGTTCAGTGCCAAACTGGGTAAAACATGCCAAATTGGGTAGTTTTCCCGATTAATTAAGGACAAACTGGAGCAGAAAAATATTTAGAAAATTGTTCAACACTAACAAAGATCCTGAAAAAATGGAACTCCTTTGACATTGTTAGTGCTTATAGGCCAGAACAAAGGACAAGTGTCAAAAGTGTATCTTGGTTTAAGAAGAAAAAATGTGAAACATTTTTTTCTCCTTTAATCTTTTCTAATTTCAATTCTAAAGTCCAACTGAAATAATATCTAGTTTTAACTTTTTAGTATCATGGTGAATTTTATAGCTTAATTTTCATTTGTATGTATTTGATTTCATAATCTCTATATCATTTTTTCTTGTAATAAGTATCAGCCGTATTTCATCTTCTATCTGAACCAGTTTATTTTGTTATATTTGTTGAATTATTTTGAAAATCTACTCATCGAGGGATAACCTTGAATCAGGTATTTCACCGACTATGGTATGTTCCATTTCTGTATTGCAGATTCAGAACTTGATTGGCAAGAAGGATCAGAACAATACAAATTTATTGAGGAATGCTTAGCATCTGCTGACAGACAAAAGCAACCATGGCTTATCTTTATTTCGCATCGAGTTCTTGGTTATTCCTCAAACTCATGGCTTGCACAGCACGGAGCTTTTGAAGAGCCAATGGGAAGAGAGACTTACCAAAAATTTTGGCAAAAGTACAAGGTCGACATTGCTTTCTTTGGCCATGTTCACAACTATGAAAGATCATGCCCTGTTTATCAAGTAAGTCGAGACCTATTTTATGTGTAGAGTAATTTAATATTGTGTTGATGCAAAGTTTGTTTCAAGTAATCTTGTAAATTATATTATTTCCATTCGTGCATCCTTCTTTTTCTTATATCTGAACATTTTTATCAAGAAAGTTTTCCAGTCATAGCATTAGACTTTTAGATAGCATTTTTATAGTTGTAGGACTTGGGTTCTCGATTCCATGGAGTTTTGTATGTATAATTGAACTGATAAAGATGATGAGTATCTTGCTTTTTTTTTACATTGATGTGTATTTAGAATCTGGATGGGTTCTGTTAAGATTCTCTCCAATTATTTATGGTGCATATCCAGATTCCTTCAATTATACTGCACTCTGAATACAAAATGGAAGATATCTAAAAACTTTCTTTTCTTTATTTTTCTGTTCAAATATTGCAGAACTATTGTGTGAGTGAAGAAAAGTCTCAGTATTCAGGAACTTTTAATGCCACAATTCATGTAGTTGCGGGTGGTGGAGGTAGTCATCTTTCTGACTATACTTCTCTAAACACCACTTGGAGCATCTTCAAAGATCGAGATTTTGGATTTGTGAAGCTGACTGCCTTCAACCATTCGGCATTGTTGTTTGAGTACAAGAGAAGTTCAGATGGGAAAGTATATGATAAATTCTGGATTACAAGGGAGTACAAAGACATTCTTGGTTGTGACTCCATTGGTAACTGCCCATCAACTACTTTAGCTGCATAGACTGGGAGAACAATCCCAATGTTCTCATATGGAAGACATAAATTGATGGATGTTAATGGCCATTGTTATTCTCTAAGCTTGTATCAGAAGCTTGCATATGCTTGTTGGCTTTGCATGGCTTCCAGACATTGGGGTGCATAAAAGAAGGAAAAATGATGATGTACATCATTCTTCTCAACTAGATTTTCTGTTGGTTAAAGGCACAGAATGTAATAAGATGTTATAATGATAATAAAGACAGCCATCCTAGTTATCTCAAGTGTAGGCTGTTTGTTTGAATGTAGTTATCTAGGCACCTAGGTTTTGAAATTTGTTTATTCAAGTGTTTTCTAGCTCTGAGAAGAATATTGAAATTCTGAAATAGTTGTACTCTAAATTGGAGATTTTATAATGTTCAAAGTTCAAACTGTACAATATTTGTTCAAATGCTATTTATCTTCATACCAGTGAAAGTAGTAGTTTTATTGTAATAGTCTACAACCAACTACTTGGATTATTTTAGAAACGCAAGCACCCAGTGAATGTAGTGTAATAAATGCTACTGCTGCAAGCTACTGTTATCGATCTGAAAATAATAGTGTAAAGTAGCCAATAATATAAATAAAGAGATATATTTGTGACAAACACAACAAAGCATAAGAGTATTAGGTGCACTTGCACACCCAAGTGGATTGCATCTGCAAATATAAGAGTTGGAGGAAGACTTCTCTAAGACATATCTGTTAATAGTTAAAATTGATTTCCATGGATGAAATATAGCATTGATTACAAAAGAGAGGGATGACCACTAGTTATACAAAGACACGAAGGTCTAACTTGTGGCTCAAGCTGTCTTATTAATACTAATAACTCTTTTTAGGTCTTATTAGACATTAATGACCTACAATGATACAATAAATTATCTTTAGAACCTAAGGCCATAACATTATCATTTTTCGTTATAAAATTGTGAGCTTATAAGAACTTAACTCATTTTCATTCGACTTTTATTTGCATAACTAAATTGTTGTGTTTAGGCACACAACAGTAAAACATTATTGGTGACAATTTTTTGTTCCCAATTACCTCACCATTTGACAAGTGCAACAAGTGTTTTGGAACTAGAGACAAGTGATTAAATCTCTATAGTTCCCCAGACTGGGCAATCAATGAGATCAATGATTTAGGTGTCACGGGTCCCAAATCAAAGGATTAAGAGAGAAGAACGGAAAAAAGAAAAAAAAATGTGGTTAGGAAAATGTTGGTTGTACATCAACCTAGTAGGTTTGCAAGCACCTGAAAGGGGATTGAGTGCACACCAAAGTTGGAAGCAAAAGGTTTGCATTGATACAAGTTTGGGCTAGAAGCATCTCATCCTTGCTATATTTTAAATAGGGCATGCAGGGACAAGTAACCCTTAGCCAAGACATGTACAGAGATAGATAAACACCAAGGGACAACTAATAGAGGGTCTTTCATGATTTGATGCTTTCATTGAACTTAGAGAGAACTATATTTTCACTTGCTGACACACACATTATCAACCTCAAAACCATATCATGGTGATACCCTGAATGTGTCTTCTAAAGACTGGCTACCTAAACACTTGAAAGAGATCACATTGAAATACCTTACATACAATGTGGCAAGATTGTATTTAACTGACATGATTGGATAACTATGGTATTGTCATTTATTACATTCAATAGCTTGTATTTGATCTTTACATGAAAATAAATGGTAGAAGATCATAAGTCATAGTAAAGGGAGATATATTAAGCCACCTTGATCCATTAATATCCAATTTATACACACCCATATTGACTGAAGATCATAAGTTATAGTAAAGGGAGATATATTAAGCCACCTTGATCCATTAATATCCAATTTATACACACCCATATTGACTGCTTTAGTTGTTCAAAATAATAGTATATGTCATTCTTAAGAGCATTCTTGAAGGCACACTCACCCATCCTCAATGCTTTCAATGAGCATGCATGCAACCTAACTTGCCTTGAACAACTAAGGGGAATGTTCAACGTGCTAACATACAATACCCTAACTAATTGTGATGCCAACATAACCAATGTTTGATGTCTTAGCTAACCAAGCTTTCAATGAGCATGCATGCAACCTAACTTGCCTTGAACAACTAAGGGGAATGTTCAACGTGCTAACATACAATACCCTAACTAATTGTGATGTGAACATAACCAATGTTTGATGTCTTAGCTAACCAAGTTATTCATTCATGACATAAGATATAGAGATAACCCAATAACACAACTATTATTCTACTTAAACAAGTGTGCTTAGCAAAGAAACTAAAATAAGCAATCACACAACATATGTTGAGATTTAGTTCATTGTCAACAAGCCAATAAAGACATTTTCCATTAAAACTAATCAAGATAGAGCTCTCACTCGATTGCCAATTACATTGACAATTTGGGTATAAATAGCTAACTAATGCCCTAATATTCACCATTTGGGGCTATAGGTCAACCCTAAACCACTATGCTATACATTAATGTACAATATTTTACATATGTTGCATTTACATTAGGGATATGTTAAGCATGATACAAGCATTCAAGCATACACAAATCAAGGGTGCACGGGGCTTTTGTCTAACCAGGTTCAAGACTATTTGGCTCTAAATGTTTGCTTCGTCTCATGACATGTTGGGCTCAACACCGTCTTGTTGAACTATAGGGAACTATGGAAGTGGATTTGTATTGAAGAACTAGACATGCTAGAAGTTTTGTTGTCAAGTATTTTTCTTGCTTCATGTTCTAAATTGAGTATGTTATATCAAATCCAATACTAGGTGAGTGAGAAGTGTTGTCACAAAGTAGGCGCACAAGCCATCCAATAGCGCATATGGTTTGATTTGTTGATGGCACTAAGTGCATATAGAGTTGGCTTTTGAAAATGATCACATCTGTAACATTAATCTTCAAAACTTCAAACTATAATAGGTCTAAGCAAAATGAGTGTGAACAATGGAGTACTATTCATCCATAAAGTAGCAACAAAGCTCAACAACTAGAGTATTTGAGCTAGTCCCGACTAGAGGAGTAAAAAAAGAGAGTAGAAATGTACGACCAAAATCATCTAATCCTATTGTAAATTGGTGTAATTTGCATCAAAATTGTGGGGTGAGAACCAACTGGAATTGATCATATTATGGAGCACATCCAACTAAGTTGAAGGAGGGAGATAATGAGCTCATATGCACCTAACATAATGAATCAAGTTCTTCAAGCCATCCAATAGCGCAAAGGGTGTGATTTGTTGATGACACTAAGTGCATATGGAGTTGGTTTTTGAAAATGATCACATTTGTAACATTAATATTCAAAACTTCATAGTACTCCTATAATGGTTCTATTATAGGAGTATTATTCATCCATAAAGTAGCAACAGAGCTCAACAACTACAATATTTGAGCTAGTCCCAACTGGAGGAGTCCAAAAAGAGGGTAGAAATCTATGACCGAAATCATCTAATCCTGTTGTAAATTGGTGTAATATGCATCAAAATTGCGGGGTGAGAACCAACTAGAACTAATCATATTATGGAGCACATCCAACTAAGACAAAGGAGGGAGATAATGAGCTCATATGAACTTGACATAACGAGTCAAGTTCTTCAATTGACAATCCCATTCAAAAGTATATGGTGTGTCCTCTTGAATCCTTTGTGTGGAATGATTTCTATAGGTTGTGGAAATTGATTGAAAGAGGCATCATGTTCAACGCAAAAGCATCTATTTGGGTAGGCATGTTATCGCACAAGTTGTAGGTTGGGAAAAGCCCGACCCAACCACCAAGTGGCAACAACTTGAGGGACACTATACCCAATGCCACCTTGATATATGGCCCACACTTTAAGGGTGACTAGGTCACTCTAGGGAGGTGATCTCGGTGACCCTGGGGGGAACATGGTGTGAAAATGGGAGTGGAAAGAGTGAGGCCCCTAAAGGTCAATTTTCTAGATGGAAACTGGAAGTTTAATATGATTCTTAAGTGATTTTGAGGTTGCCAAAGCCTTGGATGAATTGCCAAGAAGTTGGTACCTACCCGAGACACAAGGAAAACCACTTTGCAATGTAATATGTTAGTTGGATCAGCAAGTTAGGCTTGTTGTCCTTAGTTTGCAGCAATGAATGACAATATATATCAGTAGTAAAACAAGTACTAAAGCTGCTAGAAAGGTTGCTCAAAGTCAAATGAAATATTCTTGAAACAAAGTAGATAATCACTAGAGAATTTCTCGATCTATAGCATGAGACTTCAGCAATGAATTATGGTTGTCATAAAAGATGTCTGCAGAAGTATTTTGCATCCTTATGGCTGTAGAAAAATTGTGACAACAATGAATTTAGCCACTAAAACTTGCAAAGAAACCATTCAAAAATTGTATTAAAACAAGTAGAATAAATTGGCAAATTCTTAGCAACTTTTGACGGTGAAAATACGAGTTATGAGTGACTTTAGGTTAGGGTTTCTACAGTGAAATTACCAGCCTTATGGCTGTAGAAAACAAAGACTTATTGCAGAAAATGTATCCAATCAAATCAGCCCCTAGTTAGCTCAATAAGTGCACCTAGGTTAGTAGAAGGTTAGGGCAGATTTTTAGGCTTAGTCTAGGGTTAGTTTAGGAGCTAATAAGGGTTAGTAGGATAGGGTTAGAGAAGCCCTAATGGTTGTAGATTAGTTTTACTACAGCAGCAAGAAATTGTGGTTGGAAGGGGACACCTCAATGAGGCAAGGTAGCTCAAGGCTAGGGGAACAAAACTCAAGTGAGAGAAGACCGATACTTGAAACTTTCACGTTTTCCAATGCAACAATTTATATCTCCAATGCAAGATTAGTGCCTTTAGTTATCGGTTAATGGGGGCTTAAAGAAAGATCTAGGACTACTAAACCCTTGGGGGTGTAAATCCTCTTATTTCCCAAGGTAAGTAACCTAGCTAGGGTTTGAAATTGAGGGGTGTAAATCCTCTTACTTCCTCAACAAAACCTTTGCAAATAATTTTATAAGCTTGATGATTATAGTGGAAACTAGGATAGGGGTGTATATTCTTACATTCCCTATCTAGTCTTAGCCAAAAACACCCTTAACTTGAATTACCAATGATAATAACAAAGTAAAGAACCATACCAATCCAAGAAAAGCCTTTAAAATGCCAGTGTAAACCACCACAATAAGCTAGAAGTGACCTCCAAGAGATAGCGCATCATCATCATCATCAACTGTAACCAAAAGACATTATTCCATAGCACAAGAGGCAAAATACTCCAAGTGTAGCGAAAATTTCAGTCCAAGTACCTTTCACTAGAGGGAGAGTTATGTTTTAAAATGAATGAGATCTTATGATCTCTATTTATACAAAATGTCACTAACATAGTTTGTCCACATAATTTTATGGTAAACCACAGGATTAGGGGTCAACAACCCTAATATTTCCCCTTTACACAAATAATATTAAACAATTCATCTTTAAATTCATTTTTACAAAAGGAAACCCTAACTTAAGGTGACATCACCCCTTTAGGGGACGTTTTGAGACTAGGAGCAAGTCGTTGATGTTGCAGAAGCATCGTTATGCATCCAAAGACTACATGTCAATCATCTAGGCCATCTCCTCATGGTCAAGGCCTCACTCTCCTCAAAACATCCATGTGTCAATGAGTGATAACTTTGCCACCAAACCCTAGCCCTTCTAGGTGACATCATGCCTCTAAAGATGGTGTTTTACCTCTCCTAGGAAAAACGTTTGGCATGTGAGGGATAGGTCATGTCTTCTAGGTTGTCTTCTAGGCATCTAGAGGCATGTCTCTCTCATCCAACATGCGAGCCCTTGGAATCCAACCTGTGGGCTTCAAGCCCCATGGAAGCCCAAGTTAGGCTTGTTCCTCCAAAACTATCCACCAACAAGGTCCTGCAAAGACAAATAAGAATGCCCTCCAAGGATCTCAAGTCAAAATATCATGATGAGTAAATCAAATCAATAGATGAGCCACCTAAGCATGTGCATCAAATATTACCCGGTCAAACAAATAAGTGCTCAAATACATTATGTGGCTTGCCAAGCTTGGATATGGGGTTGACGAGGTGTCCTACTGGGTAGATCTTTCCCTAGGTCAAGGAGTGTTTCCCAAGTGTTCTCTCTCTAAGCCATGTGAATTAGATGAAGTGATTAAGGATCAAGACTCATTGGGCATGGGGTTCATGACATACAAGGGGTTGTAGTGTCTTATTCATGGGTGCCTTTGTAGAGGGTGTGTGGCACCCTCGTTTGCAATGCAATTTTTTCAATCCCACAGTTTTTCCATTCTTTGTTTCTTCATATTTTAAGGACAAGTTGAAGGCCACTATCCTGGCGTGGTGTCCAAATAATGACAGTGTCACCCACAAACACCTAGTGGAAATGGGAAGGTTGGCTTGTGATGAGACCCCCTTTCTATCAACCGTGCAATTGAAAGCCATTACCCTGGCTTGGTGACCAGATGATGGTAATGTCATACCACTAGATATCTATGAACATGATAAGTTGGCTCGTGATGAGACCTCCTATCCTCCTAGTAACCCTTTAAGCATTCTTAATCATTATTCTTGTGGGTCCCCTTTTTCTTACAGATAAGTGTTTCATTTCTTTCTAGGGAGGATCCCTAAGCGAAGCATCTTGAAGGTTTATATAAAGGATTTTATATTTTACCCAAAAACAATCCCTATGGGCCTTCTGTTAGAATATGATGGATGTGCTCATTTTACCATAGACAATATCATTATTGTCACCCAACCATAGGCTTAAGCCACCCTCCGAACACCTTAACCTTGATAGAGAATCATTCTGGAAGCAAACCCTACGCTAGATATCCAAACAAAGGGTGGTGCACCTTTCTCCAAGGATAGTGCACCAAACAAGAGCTGATCAGATAGTCCAAACCATAACCAAGAGATAGTCCGAGCAAAAACCGAAATTTGCTAGTTGCAGCAGCTGCAACAACAACTCTCCTCCAAACTTGCGCACAACTGGCCAACTGCAGTGTGCACAAGTGTTGTTTCTGCAATTCTGAGAATGCCTGCCAGAATGAAGATTGGCCTCCTGTATTTATACTAAATCTGACAAATTTTCTGGGCCAACTTCTTAGTCTAGGTGCCAGTTTACTTAGTATATAATATTTCTTTTAGTCGACTTATTCTCTTGGAGGCAAATAACCTAATACAAGTTATCCTCTTGAGTCGACTTGTCTTCTAGGGTTATTATCCAACTAATTAGGGTTTCTTCTTGCTTCCCAGAATATTCTATTCTCGTTAGGTTTACACGTGGAGGTAAATACCTCCTGCAACTACCATAATATCAACACTCCCTCCTAGCTAGGGAGGTATTGAAGGAAATGGTCTTGAGCACAAACATACCATTTACCCGGTAGCATCAACATAGTCGTATAGACTAACTCATGATTAGATCATGACCACCATCATCACTATCAGTATCATCAACTGCATCATATCTCGAAACCATACTCCATCTGAGTAAATAGACATGAGGTTGGATAAGTCACTCACTCCATAGAGTGACACAAGAACCATTCTTCTAATCCGAACATATGTCCTAGAAGAATAAATGTCTTGGACCATTTTCCATCTGGGAAATCTCTGTCCATTGATCATCCATCTAGCTGATAATAATTTCCAACACTATTGATAGTCTTCAAGGCAATCAAAACAATGTCATTCAATAGAACACAATTGTGTTTATCCATAGTAGACAACTACAATTCAATGGTACACTACCACACCAAGTAGCACACAGGTACTTCATCAGTGACATATAGTCACAATCAGTGGAACACATCCACCACAGTAGCATACATCTACTATCTAGAGACATACAGTCKCCATAACAATCATCTGATATCAACCTGCACAGAAAACATTGTTATGATATAAACTGAATCATTTGGGCCATTCTTCCACTCACATCTGTGAGATCTGGAAGAGCATCTGCCCTCAGAAGGTAAAACATCAATGATGAGCTATCTGGACTATTCTCTTCAAGCAAGGAAGAATAATTGTCCTGATTTTTTAGCCTGGACCATTCCCTATCCTGGGCCATTCCTCCAGCACTAAACAAAGTGCAACCTGGAGAGAATGAGTCTGCCCTAGGGAATGCATGTCCCTAATTGCTGAACCTGGACCATTCACCTATCTAGGCCATTCCTCTGGCACTAAACAAAGTGAAACCTGGAGAGAATGAATCTTCCCTAGGGAATGATTGTCCAGACCATTTCCAAAGGAAATGACTATCCTGCACCAACCTCCAAAATGGACCATTCTTCGAAATTGCTCACAACTGTGAGATTCAAAAGAATGATTGTCCGACGAGGCAGACCAGTCTTCTTGAGTAACCCTCAAGAAGAGAGATTGTCCTAGACCATTCCCCATGTTAACCACAATGGGAAATCGTTGTCTATGGTACATCAACAATCCATCGAACCATTTTCATTACAAAAATGACCGTTCAATCTGGACCATTTTTCGAACTGGAAAATGTCTGTCCATCAAAAATCTCAAACCACTTTCATAACTGGAAAGGAATTGCTTATCCTTGACTATTTTTAGAACTGAAAAATAATTGTCCATAAATCAATAACACATCAATGATCCCTCCCAATATGGGAGTCATCTCTTCCTTTTTCAATAAGGAAGTCGCCTCCACGAGCTCCAGCTTGAGTATGCAAACTCTTTCATCTTGGACAGAAGCTTTACCAAAATGTCTGATTATCTGCTCATCTGTGGAGATATATATTGGAGAACCACTTTCTCCTTTTTGTACTTCATCACAGAGAATGTAATGCTTGATCTCAAATGTACTTCGGTCTTTCTGGAACACTGGTTTTCTATGAAGGCTTCATATAGCTCTGATCAATAAAGTATATCATTGTTGGACTCCTCTTTGTTTCCTGCTAGCTCATAACATCATGGCAAGGGTCAAACCGGAACATATCCAAGTGGTACTTCTTCTGCCATCATGAGAGTTTGTCATGGATTAGTAATCCATCATCCTGAGCTTTTGAGTAACCATTCTGATACAATATCTCTGTTATAGAAATTTGTCACCACGCTTCTGTTGTGCATTGGAGGTTCTCCACCAAGTTGTCTTCTTCCATCTGCACACAAGGGTTTCTTTCTGGTATACCTCAAAGCATTGAGGTTGCTCTACATACGCTCTTTGTTCAATTATTCTAGATAACAATCTTTGCATTCATATGATGTCAATTCCAATCCATGGATATTGCAGACGATATAATGGCTCATGTAAAGATATATCTGGTTTACTGGAACATGTAATCGTCATAGTCTTCTCCCTCCATCCGGGATAACTTCTAGTTCTGGATCTCACAATGCTTACATTCATAAGTCTTTCATACATTTTTCTTTCAGTACCTCTGCTCAATTGATTTTAGTGAGTTCATATCAGGCTGGTAATCTTGTAATTCTTGATACAATGACTGGTTGTTCTGGCTTCTCTTTCTTTCTTGGAATCTTCATGTTCTTCCTCATGTTTGTCTTTAGATCTTGGGTCCATGGAGTTTTCTATAGATTCCATGCTCTCAAGATTCCAACTTCTTCCTTTCATCGTAGGATCATGGATGTGGATGGATAACCAAGGATACTTTAAGGCTTCTTTTCGAAGAAGACTTCTTCTAAAGTCAAACTAAACACGTACTGCTTTTCATGGCTGCTACCATGGATATATACTTCATCATATTCAATGGATCATAGGATTAGCTCCCTCCTAATCCTTGCTTCATGTATGAGTGCATGTTTTTCTTTTGGAAGTATATAACCAACTCCCTCCATCTAACATAATCCATGCTTCCGTCTGCATCCTTATTATCTTCTGCAAGGTGTCATAAGCCTTTCTCCAGTTTCCTCTTGATTGCTGACTTCTTTATGTCTTTACTTCTTCTAGGTTTCCTCAAGATTGATTCTAAATTCAACTTGTCTTTCAGTTGTTACTTATGTTTGATGCACTTCATCCTTTCATGTGTATTTTCTAACTTGTAGTCATAATGATAGCAATCCTTATCTCGTTGTTTCTTCCATAGGTATAGTTTCTCTTTGAACATATTATCTTCTAAGAAATAGATATGCAAGATATGTACAGAAAACATGGTATGTACAAGAACTATGAAGAGTATTGTTAC
>JZKD02S0930005.1:48956-61109 GCA_000966675.3 Picea glauca
TAGGGCACACTGGTCTATCCAAAAATTAGGTCAATCCCTTCGATTAAGGTGCCTCAACGAGAGGGTTAGGGTTTCTACAACTGCACCTGCTAGTAACCCTAGCGACAGTGCTTTGGTGACTGCTCCTGCTAGAAACCTTAGCGACAGTTCTTTAATGAGCTTAATATCCTTATGGCTATGCTCCCTTCCAGTGGTTAGACTAAATGAAGGAGGTGTGGGCCCATAACCTATTAGAATATGATGGATGTGCTCATTTTACCATAGACAATATCACTATTGTCACCCAACCATAGGCCTAAGCCACCCTCTGAGCACCTTAACCTTGACAAAGAATCATTCCGGAAGAAAACCCTAGGCTAGATAGCCAAATAAAGGGTGGCACACCTTTCTCCAAGGATAGCGCACCAAACAAGAGTTGATCAGATAGTCCAAACCATAACCAAGAGATAGTCCAATCCAAAACCGAAATCTTCTAGCTGCAGCAGCTGCAACAACAAATCTCCTCCAAACTTGCTCACAATTGGCCAACTGCAGTGCACACAAGTGCTACTTTTGCAGTTCTGAGAATGCCTGCCAGAATGAAGACTAGCCTCCAGTATTTATACTAAATCTGGCAAATTGCCTAGGCCGATTTCTCATTCTGGGTGTCAGTTTACTTAGTATATAATATTTTCTTTAGCCGACTTCTTCTCTTGGAGGATAATAACCTAATACAAGTTATCCTCTTGAGCCGACTTGTCTTCTAGGGTTATTAGCCAACTAATTAGGGTTTCTTTTTGCTTCCCAGAATATTCTATTCTTGTCAGGTTTACACGTGGAGGTAAATACCTCCCACAACTACCATAATATCAACACCTTCAATCCTTTCTTACCATAGAATGAGGGACAACCCCTTCTCTGGTCAATACACACTAAAATCCTAAGAGATAAGGATATGGGGGAAAAATTAAAGTGGTAAGTATGGTCAGGAATGGTACGATGGCTCTTCATGGGAGTCCCTAGTAGCAAATCCATCCCCAAGGAAGTCCACTTACTAGGGCACAATGTCAATCACCAAGGTGAAACAAGGAAAAAGGCATAATGTCCAAGCATATGTCATGAAATCTAAAGCAGTCTAAGATACAACATACTCAAATGCCTCAAATATTGAAATGACACTCACAATAATACCTCACTTGTACCTCATGGAGCAAGGCCCATTGCCTCTCGGAAGCCAATTGGCATGGTGGATGCCATCTGAAAATCTACGACCTCTGTGGTGGTGAGAAGGGTCTCCATATGTGAAAAAGGATATTGCTAGTCACGTAGTCTCTTGACACTCCATATCTACAACCTGAGGGCCTCGAGACATAATCTACTTAGTTATCCACAAAATGGGGATAACAAGGCCAATGCTCGTAAGACGTAGGAAGGTGAGGGAGGTCAAGTTGTGTCCAAGTGAGCTTAAATCCTTTGAGAGTATTGTTATCCCAAGTTATCCATATTAGCTTTATCGAGAGTGTCTAACCAGATGTCTCTCCCACCCTGGAATCAAGCTTTGAGCAGACACATCTAGAGAGAACCCCTGGGATCGTGCACCTCCCAAAAATTGAGAGCACACTTTGGGCCCTTTTGGCGTGTTCCCTACCACTATTGGTAGTGTGATACTCCCTTGGGAGCTCTTGGACTTGTTAACCCATGGATTTTCTCACTTGGAGCTATAGAGGGTTAAGCGTCAGCATGTCATATTTGGCTTCCATTCAAAAAATTGACCCAGATTGAGCATTTGTGTGAGCCAATGGTTGGCTCCCATGAAAGGCAACTGCAGGATCAGTGTAGTGGTGGTTTTTTATTTAGAGGCAGAGTTAGCACAATTTTCCATGGATTAGAGAGAGATTGCTATCTTTAGTAGGTTTCCTACTTTTTAGGAGACAATGTCTGGAGACTCGCATGTCATATTTGAGCATACAATATTGATTCTTGCATGATTTTGAACCCAATGACACTTTTTCAGGTGACATGCAGGCACTTTGTTATTTTTAGTAGGTTGAGTTCCAGGGTTGAGATTAGGATTATGACCTTACAACATTGATCCTAGTGATGTTCCGAGTCTAGTGAGCCCTTTCCATGATGACATGCAAGTACTTTCTATTTTTAGCAGGTGGAGATCGAGGGGTTGGATGGTGATTCTGATTACATTTTTGGATTCCTTGAATAAAATTCAATCTGATGAACATATTGTCATTGAATTCCAAGGACTTTTTATTTTTAGCAGTGTCTATTTTTAGACATACTATATTTGGCAGTGATCCAAGACATATTTGGGGTTTTCCTATTTTTAGGGTGACTGTTATTTTTGGCATGTCTATTTATAGCAGGTGTGTTTTCCATTGTTATGGGACTTATCGGTAAATGTGGACATAAACAGATCTCCCTAGATCCACCTAGATCTAGAACAAAACATAACAGAATATGACGCTTTCCCTAAGCTCTAATCATTGAGTTTACTATCTAACAAGAGATAGGAAACATACCATTTAAATATCGCTGCCTCTTGTCATTGTCATCCTAGCTCCACTCCAGTGCTCCTATGATATGTAATCTGCAAGGGAACACAATCCAACCAAAGTGAAAGCAATATAATATACTCAACGTGAACCTATGTATGTGATCAATGAATCATACAATAAAACAAAGCAAGTTTTATGGGAAAGAAACATATCACTGTATCATATTAAAATGAAAGTGGAGATTACAACCAAAGCCTTGATGTCGCAAGGTCCCCTTCCGATGAACCTTTGCTCCAACACACACACTTGCTCCAATCTTGAATGAAGAAGATCCACAATGACTTGATGAACTGAAATGAGGCTCTCAAGAATGATCCAATGCAAAACTCTCCATACAATCTTAGCCTATTCAACCTTCATTAACCTTAACTGACCTTAGCCTTTTCCATGAGAAATTCCTCTTTATAGAATGTGAGGGAGAGATGGTTGAAGAGATTAGGATGATCCCACCAAATCAGAGAAGTGAGTAATATCCCAACCATACAGATGCCAACTCACGTTCTAGAATATCCCCTTCTAGAAATTTCGTGAAACTTAACCTTTTCTTAGTCTTTTGACATCGTCGCACCCTAACTGTAGAGAATCTTGCAGAGACGTCGCATCCTAGATTTAGGGCAGAGGGCGATGATCAGGCATCGTCGCACCCTACGTATGGTGTAGCCTGCGACGACCTTCCTTAATAGGATTTTTGGGAAGAGAAAGTCAGTCACTTTCCTCATGAAGAAAGACTCTTTTTTGGGAACATGAACACATGTTGTCAATGGATCATTGGGGTGACCAAAATAATGTGCAACAACCATGCAGGGTGACATGTGGCAAGTTCAAGATTTTGACATGTGGGAGTTTCAAAGGGTGAAAAATGGCCAACTTAGGTGCTTTCTTGAGGACATGTGGCACATGCATTAAAAACGAGTGGGTTCACATGATAAACTTACGTGCTTGAGTTGACTAAAGGTAAAATTTCCCTTTATTAATTCCTTTTTCCCACAAATCATCCCTATTTTTACTCATACTCCCTATTCCTTATGCATATCTCATTTTCCATGCGTACTATTCCCTAAGTCTTAGCCCATTGTCTCATTTAATGCGCCTCCCTCTCGCTATTTTCTAGCATTAAGGCACCTCCCTATTCCCTATTTCCTAGCACATTGTCTTAATGTGCCTCCCTTTTTCCTACTTTCTATCCTCTACCTTTTTCTCTCCCTAATTTCTAGCACATTGCCTTAATGTGCCTCCATTTTTCCTATTTTTTAACATCTTCTCTCCCTATTTTTTAGCGCATTATCCTAATGAGCCTCCATTTTCCCTATTTTTAGCATTAACGCACCTCCCTTTTTTCCTATTTTCTAGTGCATTAATTCTTTCCTTTCCTAACTCTTATTTCCTAACACCCACCTTATTATTTCCTATTCATACACCTTATCCCTATTCTCCTCCTTATTTCCTATTTTCTAGTGCATTAACTCCTTTTAACTCCCTATTATCTAGCATTTACTCCCTGTTCTCTTCATACGTACCTACCTTTTTTTATAATCCCTTGTGTTCATGTTGAATCATGTCCCCTCTCATTATCCCATATATGCATGTGCATATATCTTCTCATGAATAGGTATTCCATTTATCTTCCCCATGTGTTTCATTCATACACACTCCCTTATTCTCTTCCACACGTGTGCTAGTCTATTCCCTATATTTCCTGATGCGTACTATATTATTCAGGGTCGGATTTTTGTAGCAATAGCAATCATTCATTCTATCTCTCTGTTTCTCCTATAGTTTAGCTTTTAGTTCTCTGTGTAGAGATAGCCACTGTACCAGTTCTTGTGCTTGTTTTTTGTGGTGAAATCATCCCTTTGACAAGACATTAATAAAGAATTGTTGTGCTTGTATCAAACTTTTGATTCTTGGCGGTATTGTGATTTAATTTGTGCATCAATTAGAAGTTTTCAGCCTTTTATTGTGATTAATTTTGACCTTTTAATTGTCTTTCTTTCTCTTTTCTACGCTTCTTTCTAAACCTAATGCTGTAGTGATTCTACCAAGTGAATTTACCATTATTTTTCCTAACATCTTGGGTTGTTTTACATGTTGTCCAAGACACTTTTTTTCTATCTTTTTTATTGTTTTTTTGCAGAAAATCAGTGTTAAATCAACATCAAGGTACTTAGGGACACTCCCCTCCCCCCTCGAGGTTGGAACGCATTAGCCCAAACAGAGAGGGAATTTTCTAGTGACTTTTGGGGCACAATCTCCTAGAATTAGCCTCGTTTTCATCACTGATTTATGTTATATCAGATCTGATTGGAGGGTGAAAAGTGTGCTAATATGACCCCATAACCGTGCTCCCTAGGCACTCCCTCACACACGCCCCTCATTCTCTCATGATGTGCCCCTCGTGCTCCCACAAAAATGAAGAAAATAGCTCTTTTTTACATTTTTGTTGTTTTGGACTTTTCAATTTTCATACTGAAGTTAAATTATCATTTCAAAACTTTTGCAAATGACCTATTTTGTAAGCATAAATCTTTGCAACATTAACAATTGGCGTATAGCCTATTTCGTTCCATAAATCACATGTCTACTTCCTATTATATGGTTTAAGAATTTGTGTGTTCATAATTGATAAATGGTTGATAATTGAATGATTAATAATCATTAATATATCACAGACGACATTTATAACTTCATACTAATGTAGCAAGATCTCCTCCTCTTCTTCGGACTGTAGATCTAGGGATCACTACCCTTGTGCCCTCCTTGGAGCCATTACCCCCTAGGGAGTCTTTTTTTTTTTTTATCTTTTAACCCTTGGCAATTCTTGTATATATCCATTTCTTCCAACAACACTTCTTTCTTTCCTAGTCTAAAGAGTTTACATCTTAGATTAGATCCATCCTTGTTTTTTATAGGAGTGGTTGTTGTGCTCCCACAATGTATTGATACTTTTGTATGTAGCAGTTCCATTGAACTATTTGTGGACCTTTGTTGGACATTAATATAATTATCTTATGTTAGCTACAAGTAGCACATGTATGCATATTTTCATTTATTCTGCAACTAATTTGGCATTTTGCAATTTTTTAAAATATAAATGCATTATAAAATATATTGTATAAAAAATGTTCCTGGGATGCTTTGCTCCAAAGGTTTTATGGGAAATGACACTCTTGGTGCTCCGACTCTTGCTCCCACGCTCTAGCAAACTTATACCTAAATAAATCACTTTAAAATCATCATCCATGTCCTTTATAACCCATTTATATGGCCAAAAGTCCACTTTTTTTGTTGGTGCGAGTGATGCGATAAATAGAAAAAATATTAGATCAAACTCCTAGAACATGAATGAATTCTCCAAACTTAGAGGCATAGATGATGACATCCTCACATCCTAATATTTTTAGGTTTGATTTATCACCTAAGTCACACGATAAGGGGAAACATGTAAGAGTTTCCAAAATAGAAACATGTTGGAAATGTGACCCCTCAAAAATTTGGAAACAAGGAAACACGATCTGTGTGTGTGTGTGTTATTTTATAAATATCACATTATATTGAAGATTCAAAGAAAACATTATGAATAAATGAGAAAGAATATTTAAATGACAAACATAAATTATAAGAAATGTTCCACCATCACTTATATTGGGATCCTCATCATTAGTATCACCCTTTGCCTCTTGTCTACACTTTTCCTCTATCTCGATCCTTTAGCAACATCAGTCAACACCATCCAATTTTGATGAAATTGTCTAATATAAGACTTAAAATATGCTAGAAAAAACTTAGCATGCCTAATCAATGATTTTAGTTTGAGTGAAGGGTACATTTTTGCTACGGCTATGATAGAGGAGTTCAACAATTAACACCACCAACATTACGGTATATAAAGGGCTTGGTGCTCTTGATTAAATGCTAATCCCATACCCTCATACATGGTATAATCCAATGACAGTGCTACAATCTTGCCAATTCTGAATCTTGAAAACTATTATGTCTACTAAATTTTGAATGGGATATGAAATTCTACTTTCTCCATATGAAGTCTGATGAGGTTGGAACCACTCTCAAACATTCCAAAACAATTAATGGTAATGTTAAAAATTCAAGTAAAAAGACAAAAATGAACGATAAAAGAAATGTCAACTTTTACTTCAAGAATTTAACATTTCCATTAATTCCCATAATTTTTGGTCAAATCTAGTAAAAACAAGAGTCAAACCAAGTCAAAGTACGCAAATTTAGTGTTATAAATGTGTCGTAGAAATGTTGGTACAACCCAGAAATGCATTTCAAGGTCATACCACATGCATTTTCATATGGAAACGAGCATGGTATGGCCCTGTACCAGATGTTTCCTGCAACATAACTTATTACCAATGATAATTTTTTCTCCATTGTTATTGTCAATAATCAGAGAGGAAGCATCAATGTTTGGTAGCTCCATAGATGGAAAACCTTTTTGACAAAGTGGAGGTGGACCAAAATGCGGAGTGCATAACCATATGTGCATTGTAAGATGAGTCCATTAGGTTCAACTCACCTTTGTAGACCCAAGGAAACAAAGGTACCAACCCTTTCCAAAAATTCTATAGCAAAATAGGAGAGTATGCCCACTATAAAAGAGGAATTTAAACCCTAGGAAGATATCAACAACTTTTGGAAACAAATATGTAGTGAAAGAGGAGAGTGCTTTGGCTATAAAAGAGGGTTTTAAACCCTAGGAAGGTACCAACAACTTACAAAAAATAGATTGAGGGAAAAAGAGGAGAGTGCATTGGATTTTAAAAAAGGTTATAAACCCTATGAAAAACCTTAGGAAACCCTAAGAAGAATGATACAAAATCATAGTTCCAAAACCCTTAAGGCAATGCCACTAGCCAAAAAACATTGGATCAATGAAAAAAAATGAGTGAAAAAGATGATCTTGAAACCTTATTTTCATAGACACAAAACAACATCAATTCCACAAGTCAAAAGGCTCAAATCAATGGTTGAATTGAGTGAGTGAGGCTCACACCTGCTCTAATACCATGTTGAGATTAACAAATGTTAGCAAGAGAATCAAATGGAACCAAAACCAACCCAAATTCTGCAATGAATTAAAAGAGATGAACAACACATGGCCAAGATGGGCACAACCCTAAAGAGAGAAATAAACACAAGAACAAGTAAAATAGAGAGATAAATAACCCTATCATAAGATAGATGAAATCAAGAACACATGAGCATAATATTTTATGGTGCCCTTAGGTTAAATCACTTGTATAAGAATGAATGAGTGATCACAATGTGTGAAAATACAAATAAGAGTTGTCCATTATACACAACTAAATAGATGGGGTGTTTTCCCCAAGGAGGGGCTATGGGACGACATTGAGCTGACTAGGTTGGCCTTAGCCAAACCTAGAATTATAATATAAAAGTAGGGTTACAAGGAGCATCCTCCTAGGTGTCGCTCCCTAGGAGCATGCTCCAAAAAATTGGGAGTGCACTACGAGCCCTTTTAGTGTGTTCCTTGCCACAATTGAGAGTTCAATGCCCCCTTGGATGCTTCCATATCTTAGAACTATTCTCTCTAGGAACTCCCTCACATGCTCTTGCCATGCTCCCCTTGTGCTCCTATAAAAATGAAGAAAAATGTCCTTTTCAAAAAAAAATTGTTTTGGACCTTTCAATATTCATACTTCAGCTAAATTATCATTTCAAAACTTACATAGATAACATGTTTTGTAAATATAACTGTTTAGCCACATTGATGGTTCACAGATAGCCTATTTCATTCGATAAATCACAAGTATACTTCGTATCATATGATTTAAGAATTTGTATGTTTTTAATTGGTATATGGTTGATACTTCAATGATTAATCATTAATCCATCATGGATAACATTTCTAACTTGATAATAATGTAGCAAGATCTCCTCCTCTTCTTTGGACAATGCATCAAGGGAGCATTGCCCTTCTACCCTCGTCTAAGGAATTACTCCTATGGAGTCTTTTATTTTTATCTTTTAAACCCTTAGTGGTTCTTGTATATATCTAAGTCTTTCAACAACACATATTTCTTTCCCAGTCTAGAGGGTTTACATCTTAGATTAGCTATATCTCTTGTTTTTATAGGAGTGGTTGTTGTGCTCCCACATTGTCTTGTTACTTTTGTATTTAGCAACCCCACTAACCTATTTTTGGTCACATTAACAGAATTATTTTATTCTATCTTATCTACAATCAACACAAATATTTATGTTTTCATATATTCTACATTGTTTTAATATAAATGAATTATAATATATAAAAATATATATTATATAAAAAAACCTCTTAGCTAGCTCTACTAACAAGGTTTTTTGGGAAATGGTGCTCTTGCTCCCACACTTTAGCAACCTTGATCCATATTGCTTTCTTTGTCGCCAATATTTGAACATATCATTCTCAACTTTCAAATCTAAGTGTTTATCAAAGAGGGGTATATTATTAGATACACATGTTAGAAAAATATGCTTTGATGCATGTTAGAAACTATATTGGACATCATCATCAACATGCGATTAAGATAACAACTTAAGGCTAAGCATAAATAATCACCAAAGATAAAATAGATAACACAATACATAATACCATCTACCATAACCATGATCTCACGTCATTGAAATAAAGAAAATCAAGAGATAAAATAATCAAGATTATAACGGAAAATTCCTCATGGGTTATGTTATACACTACTACATATGGGGTCAATATTTGACAAAACCTTCTGACAATAAGGATAAATTTAATCATATCGTCGCAAATTACGACATAATTATTACTTTTTTAATTATGTTTTTTCTGGGCACCCTGATGTGTATCGTATTTGTGACAGACTTATGCATCCATTGATCTTACGATGATAGGTCGCCGATCTATCGACGAAGCTAGAAAATGTCAACTACCCATTTGAAAACAATTTAATGGTCATTTTTTGGTCAAATTTGACATAGTAAACGTTCGTCGGAAGATCGACGATGGTGAGTGATTTCGGCTATTTTGTTATGAGTGCGATGGTTATAAAAAAAAATTTGCTCATTGTTTGTTGCATGAATTATTAGTCTTTTTTCTATGCGCTAGTACTTGCTTCAGATCCAATTCTTGATTTGCATATCTCATATTTTGTACTTTGAAGGTTAGAAATTTTTAATATTTCTTTGTCTCCTTTTAAATACCCACATTGGATCCCTAATCCTTAGACCCTCTTTTATTTGGGGACACAAATTGTTTCCTAGGAAATATGTATGAACATGTCTACTCAATTCAATTTAATTACTATACAATTTGTCTTGGCCTAGTTCTCTGTTATTGTTTGATTTTATTACTTTCTTATAGTGAAGCTTTGGAGCTTATGTGGTAAAAATGTATGGTTTTGATTTCTTGATTAATTTTTGACCACTGTTAGAAACCTTTAATAAATATATTATGATAATGACTTAATTCTCTATTACATATGGGGTCAATATTGATGATATTTTTACAGTAAGGATATATTTGTATATTGTACTTATATTGCTTTAGTGAATTTTGTTGTAAATATAAGAAATCCTAATGCCAAGGTTTACACCTAAAGAGAGTGAAAGGATGCTTGCTAGGTTACATGAGGCATTGTAGGCACAAGGTGATGGGAAATGTTATTTCCCTCACAATCAATGCAAGGGATTTAATAGAACAAAACTTGTAACAAAAACAATTGAAATACATTGTTGGAGGTATGGTCATTGTGAAGGGGGGTATACATATCGTCCCATGGTAAGTTAGTCATTATATATGTCTTTGTATTGAGTGTATTTATAAATTGTTCTTTCGTTTTAATATTTGTTATATACACTAATGTTATTGATTGTTTGCAATTATAAAGATAAATCCTCCTAGGTGCGTGTCATCGGATAAATATGTGCCTAGTAGTAGTAGAAATACTATTGTACAAGTTGTGGAAGATGGTATGGTTATTGAAGATAAATTCAATCCTATGGAAGAAGATGACACCAATAATAGTGTTGAATCAGATGATGGGAAAATAGATTGATCCGGGACATCTTTGCTCCTATCGATGAGGAAAACTTTGATGATATTTGCGATGTACCTCTGCTTGAGAAGGAACAAAAACACCTTTATGAAGGGTCAAGAACAAATGTTCTCTCTACTATAATGTTGTGGGTGAACTTGGAGGTATTGAATGGTTTTTCAAATAGTTGTCTCACACAGATCCTAAGGTACATAATATAATTTGTCACATAGTATACGTAAAGGTCGATTTTTCCCCTATTTTTAGTGTCAATTAATGTGTAAATTAAGCATGCAATATTTATGATTATTGTTATTTACATTAACTAGTTATTTTTTACACTGTAAATTGTTAGGTGAATTTTTCTTACCACCGTCAAATAATTTACCTTGCACATACTAAGAGTTGTGTGATATTATGAAATATATTAGAATGGAGTAACAGGCTATTGATGCATGTCCAAATGATCATATTATATATTATGGGAAATATGCATTAGAAACATAATGCCCACAATATCAAATTAGTATATATCAAACCGATCAAGTAAGAAAAAAGGTTCCTCATAAGGTTCTTTGTTATATTACGATAATTCCATGTTTGTAGCGACTGTTTAGGTGTCAAAGCATAACATAGTTTATGGAAACCATGTTGTTGATTAATTGGGTTGGTTGTCATTGATGTCAACCCTTGAAGCCAGTTCGATAGAAAATTTCGGTATCCCCAACAATGTGGATAAGGAACCCAAGTTTGGTTGAGAAATAATGTAATGGAGATCAATGAATTTGTAAGTGAGACTATTCTATATGGATAGTACATGTCGTGCCATTTCCAGTGATATGTGGTATGTCACGTAGTTCCTCAAAATTGAGGAGATATGGATTAGTGAAGTTGGAGAACCCTCATGAGTTATCTAGAATCCCCTAGAAGGTCAAAGAATTCAATTTATTCTAGAATCTCCTAGAAGAATTTTACTAGTCAAAGTGGTTGTAACTAGGAGTTAATCATGAGTTGAGCGGTTGCAAAAAGAACATAATTAAAAATAATTTAGTTGCAACTAGAAGTGGTGAGATTACTATTTGTGGATAAAGTGGTTGTAAGTGGACAAAGTGGTTAGAAGTGGGTTAGCCCTAAAAGAAGGAAGTTCGGTAAAGTAGTTAGAAGATAACCCCTAGAGGAAGCTACTTGGAGAGTATAAATAAGAGAGCAAGGGTCTCCTATTAGCACCTAATGAGCACATTGAATATCTATTATTTGTGAAAATTTTATTGCAGGTACTCATTGATACATCTGAAGTTATGCAAGTCTAAGGTAGAAAATGAGGGTTGACGACAAAAGTTTCAGAGTTGCGGAATTATTGAAAAAACCCTATTTTTTGATCTATACGTGGGATGCAGTGGAGGAAGGTGCGTACATACATGCAGGGAATATTTTAAGAACCCCCCTTAAATTTATATGTATAATAAATGGGTGAATCCCCATGACACATGGGAGAGTGTGAAGGCTATTTTATCAATAACATAATATATATATATATATATATATATATATATATATATATATATATA
>JZKD02S0930005.1:61159-78380 GCA_000966675.3 Picea glauca
TATATATATATATATATATATATATATATATATATATATATATATATATATATATATATATATATATATATATATATATATATATATATATATATATATATATATATATTTGATGAATCTTTCACCAAATTATATAATCTTGTAAAATTTGGGAGAATCTTTCACGAAATTATAAAATCTTGTGAAATTGTGGCTAATTTTCACATAATTATAAAGCCTTTTAAAAGTCTTGGCGAATCTTTTAAAAGTCTATTAATTTAAATAAATTTGAATCAATGTTCGATATTGGGAGTATTCCAAGAAAATATGGTACAAAATAGAGCACTTATGTCACATGTGCTCACCTACACAATGTAGTCAGCAGGACATTTTGGAGACTAAATATATATGCCAAACACTAAAAATATATATGCTTCTATCACTAAACATATACATCTCTTATATTTCCTTATGTTTTTCCTCTATGCAATTGACCAGATCCACAATGTTCTACGATTGTTTATAGAATTTAGTTGAGAAGCCATAAAGGCTTAGAGAATTCTCAAGAATCAAGATTCATGTCCCACATAATTTTGTTAACCTACTCAAGTGAGACATTGTATGATTGTTGGGTGCTAAAATTGTCCATTTTTCCTTATCATTTCAAGGTCATTTTCATCTCATTATCTTGTATTAATTCATCCCCATTATTTACATTTCCTATGAGAACATCAATCCTGGAGCAGGTACAATTCATTATTCATTCAACATTGTGTTATGTTAAAACTTTATTCATACTTTACTTGTAAACTAGGATGATGTTTCCTTAGTCCTAATTTGGGTAATTACACAGACATACCTATAAACCACAGAGATGTACATATATGAAAATATGTTGGTGTTGAAACACTGTGTTGAAACAATGTGTTGAAACACTTGGCTCAGGATGAAACACGCTCCATGCACGAAGAAGACTATGTAGAATTAATAAGAATGAATGCATATATGTTGGTGCTAAAACACCTGGCTGAAATACACTTCACGCATGAAGAAGACTATGCAGAATTAATAAGAATGTTCAATGAATGAAGATATGTTGGTGCTGAAACACCATGTTGAAACATCATGTTGAAACATGCACGAAGAATACTATGTTAATATACTAAAGTGAGACATTGTTGGGTGCTAAAATTGTCCCTTTTCCCTTATCATTTCCATGCCATTTTCATCTCATTCTCTTGTATTAATTCATCCCTATTGTTTACATTTCCTATGAGAACATCAATCCTAGAGCAGGTACAATTCATTATTCATTCAACATTGTGTTATGTTAAAACTTAATTCATAGTTAACTTGTAAATTAGGATTATGTTTCATTAGTCCTAATTTGGGTAATTACACAGTCATACTTGTAAACCACAGAGATGTACATAAATGTAGATATGTTAGTGATGAAAAACTGTGTTGAAACACCTGGTTGAAACACGCTGCATGCACAAAGAAGACTATGCAAAATTAATAAGAATGAATGCAGATATGTTGGTGCTGAAACACCTTGTTGAAACATCGTGTTGAAACATGTACAAAGAAGACTATGGGCCATGGCCCACCGATTCCATCATATCCAGCTGGCAAAGTTACTCTACGATTTTCATCTGTGGTCGTCAGTAATAAGTATATATTAAGGTAAGGTATTGATAAGTTGATAACATTGATTGGACAGTTGAACATAATTGCCACCTCAGATTTTGCTTGTCGTTGGTCAATGCCTGTATGTACGTGTCCATGGTTTATAGCCTACATGTATGATTGGTCACTATGATATTGTTTGAAATGATACTATGAAATAATGAATGTTCCACGCCCTTCCACATCACCAACAGATGGCCAATACCGTCAGTTCAAGTTGGGGAGTATCCCATCATCCTTGAATAAATTAACCAACCATCGCCATAAATGTTCAATAAGCATGGTTGTCAGGTTTATTTTTCCCACAAATTTCAAATCAGCACCACCTTTCCAAAATACCAACAAATATCCTTCCATTGTTCCTAAGCGCTCATGCATGCTGAAGCTCATGGGTCTGTGTTGGGAATTTTGAACCTGAAACTCCTTTGCAATACTATAAAAACTAATTACAAAGAAGAACATTCAACATGGAAGTATTTGCAGTCCGTCATGAACCAATAACCATTGACGCCCTGCGTTGGTGCCCAAAAGTCTACATAATATTTGAAGACACAGGGTAGGTAGCATATTTCGAGCCATTGGACGAGTTTGACAATGATATTTCCTTAGAATTCGCCTGGAATTTACTAGGAACCCATTCACATGTTAGAGGTTTGGATATTAGTGTAACAAATGTGGTTATATCCTCTGTTACATGGCTTCCAAAAACTGGAAAAAAATGGTTTCGATGAAGCAAAACCATTCCTAATGCAAAGACCAATTTCTTGGAGGAAGGAGAGCAAGTGCAGCCTAGAGGATGTGGCACAACAAAAGAGTCTTTACCTCAACCTTGGGACCAGGTTGTTGTTTTCTTGAAGAAATATATTACATGTGAAGGTAGGTACAAGGTAGTACAGATATGATTTTGTTCTGCTGTCACACCTTTGTCATGGATCATTAATAAATATGTCTTATTATCTGTTAGAATCTTTGCATAATATGACACATTATGTAAGACAATCCCATTTTCCCCAAGGTTCTGTCACGCACCACTGTCTGATAAAATTAATAGTGTTGAGAGCCTTAGAACTACAAAACCAAACATGGGCTCAATTCATTGCCAGGGGAGCAATAGAAGTTGATGAAAATGATGGCAATGGATTAGAAGAGGAGGCAGGAAGTAGTGACAGGAGTATTTCAGATAGGGAAAGAGAGGAAAGAGAAGGAATTAATGAAGAGTAGGAACAAGATAATGTTGTTGGAGAACTAGGACATGGAAGTGGTGATGTAGAAATGAGGGATAGCCTTGGAGTTGTGATTGTAGAAGATGTACATATGGAATATCTTGGAGTGCAGATGGAGGAATATTTGCACCAAAACCCTAAAAAATCACCTACCATTATAGCAGATGAAAATGAGAAGTTGATAGAGGAGGATCAACCAACACAACATGAAGGAGGGGATACATAAAAATAACTGAGTGTGGAAGAACCCATGGCATAAATGAGGGAAGGATCAAATACATATATTCCTTTTGGAGATACAGTGAAGGAATTAAGTGTGGAGAGGTCATCGTCACTTGAAAGGGTAGAAACTCCACCAAAACAGATTCAAGAGGTTGAAACAATGATTCCAAGCGAGAATGTAATTGAGTTGTAGGAAGAATCATCTGCTTTGAATGATGATTCTTCCCATGTTTCTCCTGATTATGAAGTTTAATTTGTCTCAGAGAAACCTCCCCAAACAATGCCAAAGCTATTAAGGAGGAAGAGACCATTGCCAACATTTCCATCAACTTTCCCAAGTACAAGGAGAAGAACGAGGGTTGATGTCACAATAGAAGCAACGAAATTGAAAATGACATAAATTGAGATTTATGTGTTGCATTCTCTTTCACCCAATGTTACAAAAGAACCACTGGGTGATGAACAACAACATGAAGCTCTCGCTGTATTACAAGAACCAATTGACAACCTAAGCCCAAATCAAAGAGATGTTGAAACACAATAACCTGTTGTTGAAAGAGGTAAAAGTCATATTCATTCCCTTTTTTTTATAATGATCAATTGAAAGAGAATTTCATAGGATTACAAGGGAATTGGAAATGATAAAATCAGAAAAGGGAGCCCAAAGGCCTCCGCCTCATTATCTGGATTTATTAGTGCAAGCAACCCATGTTTTAGGAGGACTGACTGTGTCATTAGAGGAGGATGAAACACATGAACCATTTAAGGAATATTTGTGTCCTGAGTGTGGGGATATTTATAGATTGGTTGGGTATGAGGTGGTCCTTCTTGAGCCCTCATCTTTGGGACTAATCAAAAGATAGGAAAAGTTGGTTGAGGCAACACAGAGAAAGAAAATTACTGCCACACAAGAACCAGTGGCTAAGGAAGAAGAAAAGAAGACTGTTGAAACACTTGAGAATGCCACTGTAAAACAAGAACCAATGGTACCTGATTTAAATACACAATCTAATAAGGATATACATGAAGTTTTCACTATAACACAAGAACCAATGATGGCTAAGACTGTTGAACCAACCCAACCTGAGAGTACCACTACTACACAAGAACCAACGATACCTAATTTAAATAAAAAGTCTGATGAGTTCACAGAAGAAGCAACTATCGCACAAGAATCAGTGTTGAGGAAGAGGAATTACCACAGCTAGATAAAGTCACTGTTACACAAGAACCAATGACACAAGCTCAAATTACTCTAGAAATCAGTGATGAGGATGAACAAGAAGTTGACCATCATGACACAGAAGATAATACTATCTTTTTACTGGCAGAGATTGATAAATGGAAGCAACAAGTTTCCATTTTTGGAGAATGAATGATTCATGCGCCAACCCACAAGAAGGAAATAAAGGGCCTCAGGGAGAAATACGCTGAATTTTTTGTCTCGAAAATTTAAATGGGAAGAAATGAAGAAGGAATTGGGAGAGTTGAAGAAGCTGCAAGCTAAGTGCCAGATTTTGCAACATGATAAAAATCAAATGTATTTGTTAGCATAAGAGATGTTCAGCTGTAGAAGTCCTTCTCCCTCATACCCGATCTTCCTTCATGAACAATTAACTCTTTTTAAGCTTAAAACTATTAAGGAAGGAAGGCCTTATAAAATGATTAGTGCCTCTGAGTTTTTAGAATCTTTCTCCCATAGTGATTTCTCAGATCAACATTTCTTGTGTGAGTTTTAATTGCATGAACATGCCTGCCTGTTGGATATAAAATTTAATCGTGTTCCCTATGAAGGAGATGTGCAGCTAAGAGCCTTCACTTCTTTTGTGAACACTCAGGAAAAATGGTGGAATACCTTCCACACAATCCAAAAGAATGAAGGAGAAGCAACATTGTGGATTAGGGGTGAACCTCGTACTCCTGTTACTGTTTTTAAAATACATCGGCATCTACTCTCTTCATCTTACAAGACTAGAAAAGTGACATACCTTCAAAGGTTTTCCATAGACTCTTGTGTTAAAACAATTAATGATCAGAAATTATTTGCATTGGAAGGTAGTAAATTTACATGGGAAGCATCCTCTATGGCCTTGAAGAGCAAGGATCCCTACAGTCATGACAATTTTACCTATGCTCTGTCTGATATTCCTAGCTATATTGAGTGCATTCAGACTTCTGGTCCACAGTGGTTGGGGCTTAAATTTCATTTCCCTCTTATTTGGCTGCCAACAAAGAAGTATCGACATAAGTACATATTGAATAAGAAGACTAAAAGGGAATGTTGGGCATAAGTGATTTATTCTAGGGGATACAAGAATTTAGAAAATAATGTTGCATCATTCTACATTATTTCTAATTTGCATTGGAAAAGTTCATGCCCCAACTCAGACTCCAATTCTGAGTGAGTAATCTCAAAAATCTGTATTTTAAGAAGTTATGAACAACTTGAGAATCAAAAGATTCTCAAGACTGTTCGAAGTACTGGTAGTTTCATTCTATTATGAGAATAAGGCATGGTTTAAAATATGTACAAAATGTATACGCTAGGGAGATAGTCCTTGTTTTTCCATTTATCACTGGAGAATTAACATTGTATCTAACAATTTAATCTCTTAGTAAGAAGTGGAAATGTTCAACTGAATTTCTATTAGCGATTAATTCTTTTTAGTTTTTTACATGCATCTCTATTTGGAGGCAAGGGCCCACCTCCACACATAGCTCACCTCAATCGATTGTTAGTTTTCTTTTCATGTGCATGTCACATGATAAATAAAAAACTTAACCTTTGTCTAGAGTCTGTATGATTAATGTTGTTGAAGTAGTAATTATTTTTGGATTGATGTTGCTGAATAGATTGCAATTGTTGTTGTAACAATTTGTTATCTTGAAAGTGTAATATTTCCTGAATGGTTCAGTTAGTCCTTGTCACTTGATGATTAGTATTGTTGTTACATCTCAACCATCTCACTAAATGATATCATAGATTAAGTTCTCTAATGTTTATTTTTGAGCCATATCTAGATGGAGGTGTGATTGTGGATTTACGATTTAATGAAATTACAATTTCTTTGAAGTGCGAATTTTATTTATGCAATCATAGAGTAGATATTTTGAGAGGATTAAACTTCTTGCAAAAGTAATATAGATCTTTTAATTCATTTCATCTGAGTGGCTTCTCTTCTGCAAGGAGTGGTTTAATGGTGAAGGATTAATTCAATAGTTAGATTTAGAATTGTTCAGTGAGAAGGAAATCTATAACAGTCTCAACAATGATCAGAGTTTGAGTATGTATTGATTAGATTGTGTCAACATATGAATTATTGTCATAAGGAAATCTATAACAATATCAACATATGAACTAGTGCCAGAAGACTCAATGCTTATGCATAGACTGTGCTTGATTGCCTTTGAAATAACCAAACTAGATTACAAATCATTTCATAAAAACTTTATTGAGAGGCTACAAGTAAAGTTTTTTTAATCATGACATTAAAATTATAAATGCATTAGAGGAATGCTGGTCTCATTGGCAATATATGTCCTACGATGACTGTGTAGGAATCTAGTAGGCCAGTACATGGACCATTTTTCTCTTTGCTTAGCAACTCATGGCTCATTCTTTTTATGAATACCAACATGTCTTCTCAAAGAAAATATAAATAAACATAATATATTCTAAATAAACCAATCAATCTACTACAATTGGCTCAAGCTTCAGTCAAGCATAAAATGAGAATTAGAAGCATTCAAGGGACTAACACAATATTTAATCAAAATATAACCAAACTTCCAAAGTTGAAAAAATGGTCCAAATGAAAACAATAAACAAACCATTAAAATTTGCCAAGATATCAAAGTTACAAATCCAAGAAGTTTCATGCACTTGAGTCTTGAATGGGCCCATTCTTTCTTAGCAAAAGTCTTGTTAATTAGTTATTTAGCCTTTAATTCCAATACACTATCTATGTGAAGAGATAGGTCTCAACTTCATCAAATGCCATCTTCATTTCCTGTCACAGATAGGAAAAAGAGAATGTCTTAGTTAATTATCAAACCATCAAACTTAAAATAGCTTGGATCAATTAAATGTAGCTTCAATGTTACACTATTTAATACAAAATATATAACCTATTTTTACCTTAAATGCAATCTCATATTTACAGATGGTAATCTTGCTCCCATAAAGAATTACCTTTTTCCAATGTACTCCAAAAATAGAGGAACAATTAAGTCAATAAACTAAAAAGAATCACATCACATGTGCCATTCCATTCATTATTTCTACAACTCCAATAATCAATGGAACATGTAAGTCAAAATAAGAGTCCCCTCATGTATATTGGTTTAGATAGAATATTGGGGTATATTAATATCCCAGTTCACATCAACATGTCAACCCTCATTTTATATATTATGAACATGAAACTATGTAGATGAACTATTATTATGAACCTCCAAAAATTATCTTTCATATTGATGCATGATCATCGTCAACAACATTCATCAAGCCGAGTGGAGGACAACTCAACATCAAGCGTGAGTTCAAATTGTTTTGAGACCCAAGGAGAGCGCATCAATTTGATATTTTGAAAAGATTGTAATTAAAAGAGTTGTTAATGTTTTGAGGCTTGAGCTATTCCATGAGGCCATTGAAGATTGTAATTATCTTAATTAGTTGTAGGATTGTACAGATATTGAGCATCGACTCATACCTGGGTTGTAAATTCCATTTATTATAATAATCCTTAGTGGTAGAATGTTTTAATTGTGATATTATATCACTAGAGTGGTCGGTAGATATCACTAGAGTGGTCGATAGGAAGGATTGAGAAGCCCCTTCATGTATAAATGTATGTAATGTATGCCGAAAGAGGTTGTTGGAGTTATTGTAATTGTTGAAGACAATTGTATTTTGCTGCTAAAGTTTATTGAGAATTGCTTTTCAAGGAGAAGTTGAGAGCTGCAAGAACTCTTTGTAAGAATACTTTGATGAAGGAATATAATAGAGGAGGATTACTTTCAAATCCCTGAACATGTTTTCCTTTGAGTAACTGGGTAATGTTGTGTTATTTTCTTTTTGTGATTTATATGCCTGTGTGTGCATTTCATGGATAATTGAATGATCCTTTAATGTTCTATAAGTTTCAATTGTTTCTCTTCTAAAATGTTGGTGCAAGGAGTGTGAAGGTAGAGTCATTTTTAGACTCAGTAGCTCAGAAAATATAGTGTGAATCTTTGGAGAGTGAGTGCAAGGAGTGCACATATACTCATATGAATATAGGAGCTCGAGAAGACCCTTGCAAGGCGTGCATAGGGAAAACACTTAGTCAAGTCTTGAAGAGTCTCAAGGAAACAAATGCAAAGAGTGCGTGGGAAGATTTTCCAAAAATATTCAAGTGCCAAGTTTTCAAAGGAGCACAAGGTGCACATAGAAGACCCAAATCATTTGAGTGTTAAAGATCAAGAGAAAGATCGACCAAAATATTTGAAGGGAAGAACCCTTTCATTTTCGAGGTCAAGTGGATGAGATTCGCCCGAGGAGGAGCATATATTTCCTAGCCATCAGATCTAGGAAAGTAGCATGGGTGTTAACCCCTAAAGTCCTTTAGACTTCGTGTATTCAGAGGTTTCTATGTGGTGTGTGCAAAGAAGACTAGTTTCCTAAAGTCCCAGGAATTGGACTAGATCTGGACTGTCTGATTGTGGGGACATGTGTCTATAAATCCAGAGTAGTTCGGAAGTCCGATTATCTAGAAGAGTTGGAGTGTGATTATGGAAGTGTGCAAGCTTCCTAAAATTCCAAAGCCTGGAACGAATCTTAACTGTTGGCGTGAAGAGCCATGTGTCAACAGATCTCAGAGTTTAGAGATTTGGTACCCTGGAGGAATGGACGTGTAAGTTTGTTTAGGTCGAGAACTTCTGAAGGCTCGAAGGCCGGAGTAGATCCAAACCATCCATTCACGAGGACAGGTGCATCGTTGATCACGCCCTCTGTGAGCTCACCAGTTCGGAACTCTGAAGGATTTGATATGTTGAGCTGTGGAAGGTTTCGAAGCCTGAAGTGCGGAGCACAGATCCACCGTTGACCTGAGGCAAGCGTCAACCGTTCAATCTATCTGTTCGGAGTTCATGAATTCGGGGTAGTTACATGTTGGAGCAGGTAAATATCCCGAAGTGTAAAGGCCCGAAACATCTGTAAGACATAGATCTTGGAATACGTTGAGGATCGTCGATCCTTCCTTTTGTTCGATCATCCGCTAGTTCGACGTTCAGGAGGAACATCGTGTATTGTTGTCGAAACTCTTAAAGCTTGGAGTCCCTAAGTTTCGTAGTTCGCGCCATTAAAGGGTATTATCCCATGGACTTGGCCCAAGGTCACGTGAATTTCTTCGCATGGATAAATAGACCCTTGTGAACTTGAATTTATGCATAGGGTAAGGGGACAAGGCCTATGGCATAAGAATTTGAGGGCTTAGTAGGAGCCCGAGAGCTGATTCGGCTCCATACTGTGAACGATCCTAAATCGAGAGGTCATGTGAGCCCTAGGGGGTGGTGGGGGTTTGCGTCACATATCAAGTTCATTAGAGGAATTTGTTGTGTTGTATTCTCCCCTTCTATCACAATCTGATCGCCAAAGAGCTAGTGCTCTATCGAATGGAAAAGTGTTTATGTCACACTTTGTTACAAATAATATTAAACATGTATCCATATGTTTATCAAGATTGTTACTCAACTTTGACTTCAATAATTATAGTTCACTAAACATTCTCTCATCCTCCACTGATCACAAAATCATGGTTTGACATAAATCTGCTAATTTGAAATATTTTGACATGTGTTTTCTAGGTATTGGATTTCACCTAATTTAGTCCATAATCTTGTTATTGCACCATGTTCTAGAGGTTTCTCCAAACCACAATATTGAGCTAACATTGTTTGACCAAAGATATTTTCTTTTTGATACAACTTTGATGAATCTAATATACCTTCAATCTCTTCTCCTTGTACATTGCGATTCTTGCCAAATTGGTGCACTAAATTTTTTAATTTTGTTAAAAAGTCAACTCTTTTAGCCTCTTATTGTGTTAAGGGTTCCAATATTGAGGGTATACCACAAACATGGCCTCCAATAATTCATCTCGAGGAAATCGTTCCCTTATCTCTGTTGGTCACTATAATTGCTTATTTAATTCAAACAATCAAGTGCTACATAAATTGTCAACCCAGGGAAGTCTGTTTATTTCAAAGATAACCACGCACTATATATGCTCAATTCCAAAAGATACTTAGAGTTGTCGTAAAGGAAACTATATTAATCACACTTGCCTTGAATGAACTGAACTTCTAACTTGAATTACAGGAAAACAACCTACCTATTGCAGATCCTTAAAGATTAATCTAAAGAATCCTAGATTACATTAAAATGACAACTGCAACAGGAAAGAACAACTATTCTATAAACAGAGAACAAGACCCTTATTCCCAAGCAGGAACTCCAGCACCTTGTTTCTGATTAACACACTTTCATGAAAACATTAATGCGTAGAAGGCTAACTCTATCTAGCAGAGAACAAGACCCTCTAATTCCTTCCTTTCTAAGCAGGAACCCTTAGCCCAGTCTCTGATCAGCACACTTGTGAAAAATAACTGGAAGCTTACTAATTCTACAGAGAAGAGGACCTTCTAATCCCTTCCATTAAGCAGGGACCCTTAACCCAGTCTCTGACTAGAACACTTGCAGAAACAATTGAAATCTATAGAGAACATGACCTTCTAATCCCTTCCTTTCTAAGCAGGGATTCTTAACCCAGTCTTTGATTAACAAACCTCATAAAATCACCACACAAGATTACTAATGAAAATGATTGTGATCTCCGTGAAAATAATGTAACATTCAATAAACTAAAATTCTTAACAAGACAGAGTTCAGTAGTGTTTCAGCAAAGCAGAATTCATTAAAAGTAGTGTTTCAGCAAGACGAAAGTTAATCAAGGCATAAACATAAATTACACTAACACACTATAAAACTAATAGGTGAATCTTGTGAAGAAGGTGGGCCCTCCCTTCTCACAAGATTCCCCTGAAACGAGAAGGCTAGAGAAGGATACTCAAAGCAGTCTTTTATTCATCTATCAAAGTATCATATTACAATCTGGAAATGAAGTACGTCCCTCTCTTTGAAGCTTTCTCAATACATAAAACTTGGATCCCTCGAATGATGATTTCCTCTTATTTAAAGAGGGAACCCCTTCGATACAATTGATCAAAATTACAATGTATATCTGAATCCTATTCTTAGTCAGATCGACTTTCTAAACTAGAATAGGATGTCCTAGTCTCGCGCAACAGAATGCTATTACAAGTGCTGAATGAGGTGTTGCTGTTACGGCTGGAGTAAAAGTTCCTTCTCGTTGCTGCTGATGCTGTTTCAGCATCGCAAATTGCGCGCTGTTTCAGCCATGGGATTTGCGCTCTTGAATGTTTCAACATTCCCATGTAGGAGCGATGGTGGTGCTTGGCACACGTGCGACTGTTGTAGAGTTGTTGTTGACTGCTGACTGTGTAACGAATCCCTTTGTGTTTCAACATTGTCGGCTCTGGACTGTGTAACAGCTTTATGTTTCAGCATCTACGACCCTGGACTGTGTAACAGCTCTGTGTTTCAGTATCTGTGACCCTGGACTGTGTAACAACTCTGTGTTTCAGCATCTGCAGTCTTGGACTGTGTAACAGCTCTGTGTTTCAGCATCTGCGACCCTGGACTGTGTAACAACTCTGTGTTTCAGCATCTGCGACCGTATCTGCAGTTTGAACTGTTTCAACACTTATACATTTCTAATCAATGGTTAAGTACGAGAGTGATGTAAAATATTATACAAAACAGATTAAACGTATTGTAATGAGAAGGGACGTTGTATACCTTTGGAATGATCAGATAAAGTGATAGTATGAGTTTAAATGTGGGTGATCAAGAGTGTAATAGTGGCAAAAAGTATAGGCAAAAAGGTACATTGTGTGGTCCTAACATCCCCCCAAACTCAAGGTGTTGCATGTCCTCAGGCAACGTCACTCTGAATCAGAGTCTGGATACCAACTCTGAGCGTGTAAGTTACTCAAGCAGTAGCTATGGGAGGTACTGTCCGTTGGCGTTCTGAACCCTTGGACCTGTTGTAATCTTTGCCATGCTGCTGTTTCTGTTTTCTTAGGCAACTTATAACTGATTTGATACCTTTCTATTGGCAACCAGAGGATAGGAAAATAAAATTGGTACCCTATCCAGTTTTCATGACATTGCTGAACACACTAGATGTAGTTAGGTATTCTGGAAATTGCTACCTCAAGGTTGGTGGGGCTAAAAGGATTGTGTTCTTGTCTCTTCTCAGTGGATTGCTACCAAAACAGGTTGTTTGCCTGGAGGGCAGGAATCTTTATGTATCTGATGATGTGCTGACAATCCTGGAGCACTGTTGATTGTAGCTGCTGAACATGTTCAGTCATACCTGGTTTCTTTAAGAACTCATAATATTTTGTGACAAAGGTGCCTGCCTTCTATGGTTCTAGTCTTATCCAGAGGAGGCGATTATCTTCATTGTGTTTGGCAGCCAAAAAGTCATCTTGCCACAAAATCTGATTGTGGAGAAAGGAGGTAAACGCTCGAATTTGGATGTCCCCGACAAGGGGATTAAGGTTCAACAACCTGTTCTCGAGAATGGCCTCATTATGAAAGTATGCCTCACAGAGGGGGTGCTGATCCTCAGTAGAGGCTGCTGCAAAAGTTTTGACAAAATCTGCTGGGTGTAGTACTGCATGGGGTTTACCTTCTATAATTGATTTGATCTGAAACCATGTGATTCGCTCCATAAGGAATAAGGAGTAGTTGCAAGATGGATTTCTTGTGGCCAATAGCCTTTGTACCAAATCAAATACCAGGGCCAATCTGCCTTTGAATTCTTTGTTCTGCTTCTTAAGGTCACGAGCTTCCTGGCGTGTCTGCTCTAACGCTTCCCAATTTGAGTAAGTATGATTTATCCAGATTTGTCTGTGCACTTGCAGGCTTTTGGCCTATGTTTCAGCATACTCTTTCTTCCATTTTTGTATTGCTGCCTGCTCATCCCATAGCCGAGTCTATGTTTCAGCATTGCTAGCAGTGGGATGAGATAAGTTCTGAGTAGATTGTTCCATAAAAGTGGGTAGATTGATCTGGCTGGGAGGTGTACATTCCTCTATAGGCATTGTCTATATAGCTTTGTTGACAAAGGTAGGGGCTTCTTTTTTTGTAATGCAGGGCTCAGTCTTGAGCTTGGGAGGACCTGCTGGTTCTTGTGTTTCAGCAGGTACTTCCTTGACTACAAAAGGTAAAGGAGTAGGGGGTGCTCCTGTCACTGGGACTTGAATTACCTTATAGCCTGCTTGATAGTAAATATCCCCACATTGGCAACACATATATTCTTTACACATGCTCTTTGTAGTCTCTTMTGACAAGGTTGTTGTACGAGCCAAGGTGTACAAATTTAGTTCCTTTTCATATGCTTCCTTTGCCCTGGCTAATTCTTCCTTATATGCTTCCAGTTCAGACTTTAAAAACTTGTTTTCCTGCAATACAGAGGCCATTGTTGGTTCTGGTTGTCGTGGAGCAGCTGCAGGAATGGTAGATGATTCTTGTGTCTCATCTTCTCGATGTAAGAAAAGTAATGTTGCAGCACCCTGGAACTTTGATTCATGTATCTCAATTTCAATATCAGCAGCTGGTTCTTGTGTTTCATCCGTAGCTGGTTCTTGTGTGGTAGCTATGGATGGTTCTTGTGTTTCAGCCACTGAATGGGTAGCTGGTTCTTGTGTTTCAGCCACTGAATGGGTAGCTGGTTCTTGTGTTTCAGCTACTTTATTTGAGGAGAGTAGTGTTGCAGCACCCTGGACCTCTGATTCCTGTATCTCAATTTCAATATCAGCAGCTGGTTCTTGTGTTTCAGCTATGGATGGTTCTTGTGTTTCAGCCACTGAATGGGTAGCTGGTTCTTGTGTTTCAGCTACGGAATGGGTAGCTGGTTTTTGTGTTTCAGCTACTTTATTTGAGACAGATGGTGTGGCAGCACCCTGGGTATCTGGTTCTTGTGTTTCAGTGCCCGTGGGTGAAATAGGCAAAGATCCCGGGATTTGGGAGGTTGGAGGTGTACGGGGTATCGGTCGAATAGGTTGGGGGTCTAGGGTAGTAGCAATGATGTGTGGCCTTGTTGAGGCCCTTGTTCTCTTTTTTCGTAAGAAGGCCGGGAAGGAGGGAATTTGTTTTCATTTTCGTGAGGGTCTTTCCTAAATGATGGGGCAGGGGGAATTATCTGGCTCAGAGTCATCACTAAGAATATGAAGGGCGAGAGTGGATGATTCTGGTAAGATATGAGGCGGGCTTGGTATAGTAGGGGAATTGATTGGACTGATAGGTTCCGTGGGTGGGATATTGGGTACTTCTGGGGAGTCTGGGGGATTTTGCTGTTACTGCTCCTGGGGGCTTATAGGTGGGTTGTTTAGTGGAGGGTTTTGTTGAGCAAAACCCCTTTGAATGAGCATTTGGACAAGATGGTGATGGGTGAGTGAAAGGGTTGGATCTTTAGCCTTTCTACAGTAGTGTGCCATATTTTTCAGACAGACCGACAAATAATAAGGAATATTCACTCGTCTATTATGCCGTAAATGAGATAACAGAAGAAAGTCGTGCTGATAAACTACCTGGTATCGGCCCTCGCAGGTTAGGTAATGTTTGATGAATCTTGCAACTTCCGGCCATGGGGGTGGCAATGAGCTGAGTTGAACACCCCTGCCTTTAAGTTCAATTCGTTCTTCTGGCAAGAAGAAGTTCTGCTGAGCATTCCGGATGATATGTTTACGACTGAACATGTGAGTGCCGTCGATAGGGAGGCCTAAGACCTATGCTATATCATCTTCTGTTACTGAAATTTGGACCCCTTGGACGACAGAATGGTCTTCTTGAAGGTTTTGGGTGAATTGCAGGACCTGTTGTTCATTATACCACTGGAGTCTCTGAAAGTAACTGAGCCATCTTGCCTGCTGAAAGATTTGATAAGCTACTGGATAATGTTCTAGCAGCGCTGTGGTGGCAGACTCATTTCATATTACAGAGCCTCCCATAGCTACCAGCTCAGTAGGATACAACGTCAAAGAGTTTGAGAATCAGCTTCTGCGCAGAGTGAGTTTTTCGAGCGACGTTATGCAAAATGGAAGTCAAATGCGCGAAAGGGTGGTGAAATAGGGGTGGCAGTGGTGGATTCGTGCGAAATGATGGTATAGAAAGTTTGATGTGTCCTCCCTTCCTGTCAAGTGTGGCTAATAAATGATTGCACTCGAGTGGTCATAATGGTTTAGAATCTTCCCATTAACTATAGCCTAACTGAATTACATAAAATTTACATACCTCRCCTTACCTTTTGATTCATTCTGCAAACAAAATATCATGCCTGTCCATGGTAGTCCTGCAGTGGTCGTGGCTGAGACTTTTGATCTAATAGATGAATTGTGTTGAGGGTTTGCTGACTGGAAGGATGAACTATAGTATGAGAGCGTAGAAGCTTGCTGATAGATGATGTTGAAAAATTGGTGTTTCAGCAACGGAGAAGAACGAAACAATTGCTGGACGGTGTTGTTTCGGCGTGAAGAACTGCTGAACAATGGTGTTTCAGAAACAAGAAAAATGGGGTGAAACAATTGCTGGACGGGGTTGTTTCATCGATGAAGAAAGTGAGGAATTGCAGGACTGTAGTGTTTCGGCAGTAGGAAGAAAAAAAAGTGCTGAACAATGGTGTTTCAGCATCGGGAAAAATGATGAAAAGTTGTTGTCAATGGTGTTTCAGCAACGGGAAAGAAAAGGCGAAATAATTGCTGGACGGTGTTGTTTCGTTGATGAAGAATGGTAAGGAAATGGCAGACTGTAGTGTTTTGGCAGTAGGAAGAACAAAAAGTGCTGAACAGTGGTGTTTTAGCATCGGGAAAAATGATGAAAAGTAGCTGGCAATGGTGTTTCAGCAACGGAAAAGAAAAGGCGAAACAATTGCTGGACGGTGTTGTTTTGTTGATGAAGAATGGTAAGGAAATGGCGGACTGTAGTGTTTTGGCAGTAGGAAGAACAAAAAGTGCTGAACAGTGGTGTTTCAACATCGGGAAAAATGATGAAAAGTTGTTGGCAATGGTGTTTCAGCAACGGAAAAGAAAAGGCGAAACAATTGTTGGACGATGTTTTTTTCGTCGATGAAGAATGGTGAGGAATCTGGGGAAAAATCAGCGATGGAGGGATTAGGTGTGGGTTTGGTGGTAACGATGTTTCAGTAATGAAAGAAAGGGAGAGAATTGCTGACAATGGTGTTTCAACATTGGAGGAAAGTCAAGAGTGCTGAACAATGGTGTTTCAGCATCGGAGGAAAGTCAAGAGTGCTGAACAATGGTGTTTCAGCATCGGAGGAAGCTTGTCTCCTTGAAGTAGGATCGTCCTTTCCTAGTGCCCTGTGCTTCGATTCAAGAATCTGCAAAAATCGATTGTAACATGGTATTTCTTGACAGGGATTATTAGTAAATAAAATCTAATCTAATCTAATACTAAAGAAATTAACTTAAAAGAATTAATTTCAATTAGGGGTAGAAACCCTCTCAACGAAGAGGAAATGGGCGTCTGCCAAGCATCTGGCCTTAAAATATTCTTTGGAAATAGGGCACTGGTACAGACAAAGCTGATGACCATTTACAAGTAATGGAGTTTTGGAGTCATCGATTGTGAGGAGCCTTACTGTTCCATTGGGGAAAACGGTGTCTACTTCGTAAGGTCCAAGCCATCTTGTACGCAATTTCCCTTGAAATTCTTTAAACCGGGAATCATACAGTAGGGCCCAATTACCTTTTTGGAACTGCTTGTTCTTGATATTTTTGTCATGCCATTTTGATCTTTGCTGTTGAATTATGGTTGTCTGTTGAATGGAATCTAGTCTTTTCTCCTCTAATTCATTAAGCTGCTGCAACCTGGCTGTCTGTGCATCAGTTAAATCAAGGTTGACAACTAAAGCAGTCCTTAAGGTTTTTATCTCAAATTCCACAGGAAAGACAACACTCTT
>JZKD02S0930005.1:80533-117289 GCA_000966675.3 Picea glauca
GAATATCGTTGCATTGCACAGGGAGAAGAGAAAGTGTAGGATGGTTATAAATATCAATGCACTGCACAACTTTATTATTTGGGTTGGGGTTAGGTTGTACAGGTAGCTGGGGTCTCATCATTTGATTGTTTGGTGGAGTACCAGCTGGTAAGGAGAGTGGTTGCAGGAATTGAGATTGAGGTAATTGATTTTGGAAGGGGGGTTGTTGTCCTCTCCAATTTTGATTCCATTGGTTCTGATATGGTTGTTGTTGTTGTGGAGGCCAAGGGGTCCACGTTGATGGATCAACAAAGGGTGGGTAAGTTTGTTGCATGGGTGGGTAAGTTTGTTGCATGGGTGGGTAATTCATTTGATTAGTATATTGCATTTGATTATAGGGGGGTAACTCATTTGATTGAAAGAAGAATAATTATTCCAACGATTAGAAGATGCAAATGGCATGTTAGAATTCATACCTTGTCCCCGCGGTTGCCATTGTCTCCTTTGTGTCATCAAATAGACAACTTCATCTTCTTCGTCCGTTGGTTGTAATGCTGCCTTGATCCCTGGTAAAGATGGACAATTTTGGGTATCATGATCTTTATCACAGATGGTGCAGATTGGCTTTTTGTCCATTGGACATTCTCTTCGTGGGTGCTTATCTCTGCATTGAGAACAAAAGATGGATAGGGCTGCTTCTGCTTCTGCTTGCTTTTTCTTAATCTGCAGGGTGTCAATTTGTGAGGCAAAAGAGCTTAACATTTTAGTTTTAAAACCTTCAAGTAAATTACCTATCTCATCTCTTGTTGCTCCCCCACTGGCTGATTTTTGGACTCTTGAAAATGTGGTGTCCCTGCTGTTTGATCTATTTCTTGAGGATCCTCTTGAACATCTTTTGCATAAATTAACAATTTCGTCGTATGATTCCTTAGATATGTCCCCTTTTCCAAGCATATTCCGCATATCTAGAGAGTCATCTCTTACTCCTTTTAATAATATAGTTTTGAGAATATCTTTACTTACATTGGGGTGACTGGATCTTTGTAGATTATACTGTAGCCTTTCTACAAAGTCCTCTAGATTCTCATCTTCTTTCTGCATCATCTTAAATAGTTCCTCCCTCTTTTCTCTTGTTCGGCAGTAGTCCTGGTATTTGTTCAGGAATTTCTGTTTCATTTGGTCCCATGTTGTGATTACATGGCCTCCAAGGCTCATAACCATCTTAGTGCATTCCCTTTTAGTGTTGCTGGAAATATCTTTAATTTTTGAGCATTAGAAATGTAATCATAACTTCTGCATAATATATCAAACTCAAAAAGAAATTCATCAGGATCCTCTAAAGATAAACCATGAAAATTAGGTAATGCTGAGAGTGGAATGTTTTTCATGGGGGCTACTCCTCTAGGAATATCACCAATAGGAAATCCTAATGTAGAGAAAGAGTTTTCATCATTTACCTCTCCTTCAGGACCTGCCTGTTCTTCATGATGCAATTCTTCATTGTACTCATCCATGTTTTCTTCTGTCTGCTCCCCTGCTACGCTTTCTCTGTCCTCAATGTTTCTTGCTGGCTTCTGGACTGTCTCAGGACTCCAAACTTCTTTCCCTGTTTCAAAGTTTGCTTGAAATGAAGGTTGGGACTTTTGTTTCCGAAGATTTGGTCGTTGAGCAGCAGATTCAGACTTTGATATAATCTCGTCAATGTAGGTCTTTCTTCCTCCTTTTCCTTTTCCCTTTCCACCTGTAGGGTCAGTATCTTTGGGGTCTCCATGTCCTTTCATGAAATCTTGGTATCTGAAAAATCATAAGTTCTTTTGAAATCTATAATTACCTTCCTCGGCAACGCCGCCAAAATGTTGGTCACTATAATTGCTTATTTAATTCAAACAATCAAGTGCTACATAAATTGTCAACCCAGGGAAGTCTGTTTATTTCAAAGATAACCACACACTATATATGCTCAATTCCAAAAGCTACTTAGAGTTGTCGTAAAGGAAACTATATTAATCACACTTGCCTTGAATGAACTGAAGTTCTAACTTGAATTACAGGAAAGCAACCTACCTATTGCAGATCCTTAAAGATTAATCTAAAGAATCCTGGATTACATTAAAGTGACAACTGCAACAGGAAAGAACAACTATTCTATAACCAGAGAACAAGACCCTTATTCCCAAGCAGGAACTCCAGCACCTTGTTTCTGATTAACACACTTTCATGAAAACGTTAATGCGTAGAAGGCTAACTCTATCTAGCAAAGAACATGACCCTCTAATTCCTTCCTTTCTAAGCAGGAACCCTTAGCCCAGTCTTTGATCAACACACTTGTGAAAAATAACTGGAAGCTTACTAATTCTACAGAGAATAGGACCTTCTAATCCCTTCCATTAAGCAGGGACCCTTAACCCAGTCTCTGACTAGCACACTTGCAGAAACAATTGAAATCTATAGAGAACAAGACCTTCTAATCCCTTCCTTTCTAAGTAGTGATTCTTAACCCAGTCTCTGATTAGCAAACCTCATAAAATCACCACACAAGATTACTAATGAAAATGATTGTGATCTCCGTGAAAATAATGTAACATTCAATAAACTAAAGTTCTTAACAAGACAGAGTTCAATAGTGTTTTAGCAAAGCAGAATTCATTAAAAGTAATGTTTCAGCAAGACGAAAGTTAATCAAGGCATAAACAAAAATTACACTAACACACTATAAAACTAACGGGTGAATCTTGTGAAGAAGGTGGGCCCTCCCTTCTCACAAGATTCCCCTGAAACGAGAAGGCCAGAGAAGGATACTCAAAGCAGTCTTTTATTCGTCTATCAAAGTATCATATTACAATCTGGAAATGAAGTACGTCCCTCTCTCTGAAGCTTTCTCAATACATAAAACTTGGATCCCTCAAATGATGATTTCCTCTTATTTAAAGAGGGAACCCCTTCGATACAATTGATCAAAAATTACAATGTATATTTGAATCCTATTCTTAGTCAGATCGAATTTCTAAACCAGAATAGGATGTCCTAGTCTCGCGCAACAGAATGCTATTACAAGTGTTGAATGAGGTGTTGCTATTATGGTTGGAGTAACAGTTCCTTCTCGTTGTTGCTGATGCTGTTTCAGCATCGCAAATCGCGGGCTGTTTCAACCACGAGATTTTCGCTCTTGACTGTTTCAGCATTCCCATGTAGGAGCGATGGTTGGTGCTTGGCTCATGTGCGACTGTTGTAGAGTTGTTGTTGACCGATGACTGTGTAATGACTCCCTTTTTGTTTCAGCATCGTCGGCTCTAGACTGTGTAACAACTCTGTGTTTCAGCATCTGCGACCCTGGACTGTGTAACAACTCTGTGTTTTAGCATCTGCGACCCTGGACTATGTAACAACTCCGTGTTTCAGCATTTGCGATCCTGGACTGTGTAACAGCTCTGTGTTTCAACATCTGCGACCCTGGACTGTGTAACAACTCTGTGTTTCAACATCTGCGACCCTATCTGCAGTTTGAACTGTTTCAGCACTTATACATTTCTAATCAATGGTTAAGTACGAGAGTGATGTAAAATATTATGCAAAACAGATTAAACATATAGTAATGAGAAGGGACGTTGTGTACCTTTGGAATAATCAGATAAAGTGATAGTATGAGTTTAAATGTGGGTGATCAAGAGTGTAATAGTGGCAAAAAGTATAGGCAAAAAGGTACATTGTGTGGTCCTAACAATCTCTAATGCTAGTGATTTTTCAATTTCTATCAAGTTGCGCTTCACAGAAATCACAACATTGCTGAATTGGTCTCTTGACACATGTCACTCTTCAATGATTTGTCCCATATTACTAAAATTATGAAATGGAATCATATACCCATGTAATGCCATACATAGTATTCCTTTTCCATCAAACTTCAAATAATTTTCAATGTTTTCTATATTGATGATAGTAGTCCAACCTTTAAATGTTGGACCCGTGAAAGACTTTGGCATCGTATACAAATTATCCAATTGAAGACATGCTAATTTTCTTGTATGTATGTATTATGCAATATACATTGTGCGACTTTGAGACATTTTCACAAGGACGTTCATTTCATAAAGCATAGGAAGAATTCCATCCAATGTTAATAATGTCCTTATATCAGTTAATAGAAAGAGAAGATCTTGAGCTTTGTCTACACTGAAGCGATGTTCATACATCACCCTTACTCAAGATTGGTACTCACTAAATAGTCTTTGAGCTGGTCCATTCAATGAGATCCATCTTGTATCAACATATTTTAGTATCTTTTTCCATTTGTAACACCCTCAACAAATTGTTGAAACTCTTTAAATCGCTTGGGACTACGACAAAAGTATGCATGAGTTTCATGTGCAAGATCTTTAAATTTTGAAACCAGTGGAAACTTGCTTACTATTTTAAATGTAAGATTCATTCTATGAGCCATAGAATGAATACTAATCATAAATGGTGAAGATGATAGTTGTATTTTGACACAAAGGCCATTCCTTTTCCCTTGCAGGACTGTTTCTCCATCTGCTCCTACACATACCAACTTTTTCACAATCACTAAATGATCCATACCACCAATTTCCTTCAAAGTCTTGATGACAAGTTCATAAATATTTTGAGTTGTAGAATTCTCCCTCATTTTATGAATCCCAAGTAAATATGAATTCCTAACATGACCATTAACCATATAAATGCTCATGCAGATCCATGAAGTATTATCAATAGTTGTAACTTCATCCAAAGACAATGAAAAAAACATAGCATTTGCAATATTCTCTTTCAAATCATCCTTTTTCTATTTGAGCTAGATATTTTTCCCATTCCCAACCACTTGTTATTGACCAATGAGAAGATGGAAAATTTGACACTTCAATAAAAGATATAAATTTCTTGTAATCTAGAAAATATGCCATAGGACGACCTCTATATAAGATGTGAAATACCGTGCTTAATTGCATCGTCTTGGATAACAAATTTATTTCCATCTTCTTTCCAAATAGAGATGTGATGGTTCCTCCACCTGCCTCGAGTTTTATCTTATTGATTAAGTGTTTATTATATTCATCTTCATATTTGACATGTCGACATTCCTCAAAATATTTCCATTTGATAATAGACTTATCCTCTCCATTTACAATTTCCTTATCATACACCTTTCTTGCATGCTTCTCTATTGTATCTAACTTCATCTGTAATTTTATTGTCTTTCCAAGCTTCCAACTACATATAATGCATCTAACTTCTCGTGAAGCCTCTGTCTCATTTGTTGGAGGTATTGGTTCAATAAATGGAAATTTTGAGACCCATTCTGATTGGAATTGCCCCTCTATGTCCCATTGGCCTTTTCCCCTTTTCCGTGATTGTTAATGGTTTTTGTTGCCTTCCAAGGAAAAACCTTCAACATTGTTATTGTCAATTTCGGGTGAAAGCATATTAATTTGATCACTAGAGGAACCTATTTCATCATCTATTATATGGATATTAGATGCATTCTCATAAGAGTTGACATCTCTTCGACTTTCATTGATGGGTTGCTCAAAAGAGTTTGAATCATGAAGAGAATATGGGTTCTTGGATCGAGGCTTTTGAAAGTAAGAAAACACATCCCTTTGTTTTCATGTTTTCTTTCCACGATTGTTGATTGACATCTCACTGAAATTTTCACAATTATAATTTCAAATCGATCTATAAACCAGAAGTGAAACCTGCATGAGAAAAATAATATAAAATTAGTCATCCATTTGGCAAGTCAACACAAATGCAAGAGATATATCAATTTTAAGAACTCAATTCTTCTCAACAAGTTACAAAACCAACAATACTTATCTAAAAATAAATCACTTCAACATACAACAAGTCATTTTCATCTTGCATATTATTATTGGCTGAAAATAATGCCACATCAATAAAAATCCATTTTTAAAAATTATTTTTCCTGTGATAGGTTGGTTTTAGGTTGATAATCTATTTTGTATAGAAGTGTTTTCCATGGCTCATGAGAAACTGTATGGCTACATTCAGTCTTAGATACAATCATACAAAGATAGATTAGAAGGTCCTTGTTGTCAGACATTGTGCATGTGGATTTTACCACATGTTTTTGCTTGCTAGCTTGGGTTTATCCCAGGTCCTTGATGTATTACATTGTTATAGAGTACGGTGGTCCATTGTTTTCTATTGGTCCATTGTATGTCATATGATATGAGTGATGAGATGTTGTTATTTGTGCCATGTTTAAAATTTTCCTACTATGCCATGTCAAACAATGATGATGATTTATACACTCACCTACAAATAATAGCTATAGAGTATATTCTCCTACAAACAAATATCACTGATAATATGCACAACAAACTTGCAGATCTAAAAATAGTAAACTAGACACATGCAAGAAGTATGAAGCATCCTCAAACCCTAAGCCTTCTACCTAATCAAATGGATAACAATGTCTGAGTTAATGCATCCCAATTGGAGAATGGTTGCGGCATGTATGCATGTACACTCCTCCTTAAACTCTCCACCCTCACTCAACTCTTCATGCTTCTAAAATAACTACCTATCCTCTAGGGATTGGAGACCTTTTCTAAGAATAGATCATGCATTTGTGTAATTGAACAGAATTGAAATCTGGACTGATAGAAAACCTAACTGAATTGGAAATTACTAAATTTGGAACAACAATGAACTCAATATGGAACAACAGTGAGTATATTTAGTAAGGTTGGTTTTGGACCTGGGTTCTTATGTGTTTTTATATATTTGGGTTGAAATAGTAATATATGGTGGTTTAGGCAAAACCTGGAGTGAACAGTGGAAAATTTTTGTTAATTGATTTTCATGGTGAAAAATGGCAATATGAATAACTATCTTTCATTATTTTTTTGTTATTAGCATACTACATAGTAAGCAGTACATTGTACAATATGATATAGGCTATAACAACAGGTTGATCCTTGAGGAAATGTTTGTATGAAATTATAATACCAACAAATTAGAATACTGTATGAGGATTCATATGAAGTGTTTGTAGAAATGTATGCATTAGAATTTTCATTCTTTCTCACTATTCGACACAAATTCACTCTAGGCATGCCACATCTATCTAAAACTATGTTTTTCTCGATGCGTGAAATGGTCTTGATAATACAATATCCACACAAGTACATGCATGCATTTGAATGAAATTTTATCTATTAAAATAGATATAGGAATGTGAAATTGTAGCTTTGTGGGAAGAATTGCATTACTTATTCTTTGGATTATATTCTTACTTGGAAAGATAGTATGATTGATGGGACCTGGGTGCTCTTTCACTTGTGCATGGAAACACACACGCATGGGGATTTGGGAAACATGGTGCTGGAACATCGTGTTTCAACACTAACTTGTAAGTTGTGAGAATGATTTAAAAATGCCCAGGTAATTTATCCAAACCGTGGGTAAGCTCAAAAACTTAAACACGATATACAAAACTATTGATCTACTCCAATCACTAAACCAAACAATCACTCGTCATGACCTGAAGCCTTTTGTATCCTGGAGGGCCAAGGATGGGTGGGCTCTATCACTGATCAAAGTGACACTTGTGCTAGAAACACACAATCAATGAGCATTGGGAAACATGGTGTTGAAACACCGTGTTTCAACACTAGCTTGTGAGAATGATTTAAAAATTCCATTAGCTCAAAAACTTAAACATAGAACTATTGATCTACTCCAATCACTAACCCAAACTATCACTCATCATGACTTAAAGCCTCTACTATGCTGGAGGCTGGGTGGGATCTATATTTGATCAGGATGACACTTGTGCGTGGAAACACACAAGCAATGAGCATTGGGAAAATAGTGCTGAAACACCATTTTTCAACACCAACTTGTGAGAATGATTTAAAAATGACCAGGGAATTTATCCAAACTGTGGGTAATCTCAAAAACTTAAACACGGAACTATTGATCCACTCCAATCACTATCCCAAAAAATCACTCGTTATGACATGAAGCCTCTTCTATCCCGAAGGCTAGGTGGGCTCTATCACTGATCAGGATGACACTTGTGCGACGTGCGTGGAAACAAACAAGCAATGAGAATTGGGAAAACAGTGTTGAAGCACTGTGTTTCAGTACCGACTTGTGAGAATGATTTGAAAACGCCTAGGTAATTTAATAATTTATCCAAACTGTATCATGTGAGTAAGCTCAAAAACTGAAACACATAACTACTAATCTACTCCAATTGGAAATCACTAACCCAAACAATCACTCATCATGACCTGAAGCCTCTGCTATCTTGGAGGCTGGGTGGGGCCGTGGGCTCTATCACTGATCAGGATGACACTTATGCAGTGTGCATGGAAACACACAAGAAATGAGCATTGGGAAAATGGTGCTAAAACATCGTGCCGAAACACCATGTTTTAGCACCAGCCTATGAGAATGATTTAAAAACACCCAGGTAATTTATCCAAACTATGGGTAAGCTCAAAAACTTAAACATGTTACACATAACTACTAATCTACTCCAATCACTAACCCAAAAAATCACTCATCATGACTTGAAGCCTCTGCTATCTTGGAGGTTGGGTGGGCTCTATCACTGATCAAGATAATACTTACTAGCATATGCACTTAATGAATGTCCAAAACAACTCTGCTGCTAGCGGAGTGGAGAACCATAAGCCCATAAATGATAAGATATTAAGATTATCCTTGCACAATCGTGAAAATTTTCAAAAGTTGCAGAGAGGGCTCAGAGCCACTTATGACTTACCCGATATCAAGGTGCTATAGGGGCCAGTCTGGCAACCAGAAATGTTGACAGAAAGTGACAGGAATATGGCAAGAACTAGATGCTTTCTCCTCATGTAATTTGCAAATTTTGACAATAGAATTTCGAGTTGGAACTTGGCCTTTGAAGATTTCAAGCTAGGCATTGTTGAGGAAAAGATATGAAATGATCTTACTCAAGCATTTTTAGATTCTTCTTGGATAAATCAAAATATACGGGAATATCACCCTATGTTTAAAGCCATCAAAATTTATATCCTAAATCACAAGTATTGATTACAAGTGCATAGGCTAGTCTTTTTATAAATAAAAGCTTGCTAGAAAATTCATTATTTATATGATTTTATGAATATAACAGTTGCTGAAATAAATCTAGAGACATAAGTAAAGACACCAAGTCGATAATCAAGATAGATGAGACATAAAGCAATCCTTTATTTCATTCCAACTCATCAAAGAGTCATTCTCTTTACAAAATTTCGCGAAGAAGTTTTGGACCAAAGTCAAACTTAGAAATCCCCAATGAAACATACAAAAGGACCTCTGACAGAAAATAAAAAACTGAACTCTAACATATGGATCAACTTTCCATAGATTGTTGCCCACTCGACTCTGCACAATAGCCTTTGTCAGTCATGAAAACTAATTCACAAACAAACAAGTCTACACAGACTATCAAAGATAGATCAACACCTCTGAAAAATAAGTGTCTGAATGATGTAATTCAACCCTAAATCTTGTTGTCTACAATAAGACCCTGCTATCATAAAAAATAATTAGCCTTATGGTCAATTAAGGAATGAATGAAAACTGAACTATGTCAACACAAACTCAAAGAGAAAACCTTAGTATGCTTCTCCGTCTATCCTCCTTTGTTCCTCCCTTTCCTTTTGCCTTTAAGCAAATTATAATTGGTTGAAGTAGTTGAACTACTTCATTAGTTAAGTTAACTAAAACTCAACCAATTTTTTAGTTAGGGGGAAAAGTAAAAAATCATAATAAGGGTTTTAAATAAATAATAATTAGTAGGTGGGACCCCATGTGACTCCCCTTTGCTCTTAACAATCATAACATAACTAGTTAATTAAACAAAAACATCCCTCCTTGTGACTCTCATCATCACATTCATGTTTGACAATTTATCTCATTGATATTTGAAATCATTTTCAAAATACATTACTCATATATCCAAAAAAACATGTTGTCCAAAATTTCTGAAGCCAACTGTCATCAACAATAAATAAAATAAAACTTAAAATCCATATTTCCTAGTCTGTGAGGAAATATTTCCCTTGTTGCTACTATCACCTTTCAATCTCTCTGAATTTTCCTTAGGTTGTGTGGAACCTTTAGGCTTAATATCACTGATCATATGAGAACAATCGCCCCTCAAATGCATGCGGGAGGACACAAATTTATCAAAATCATTTGAAGGTGAGGAAGGGGTAGTAGTGGCCTTCCCTTTTTCAGGGGCATGGTGGGCCTCAATTTTCAACCTTTTGCTTGAAAATCTCATTCTTGTATGTATAATTGATTAGAAAATAGTTCCTTTAACAACCATACATGGCAACTCCTTAAAAATATGAAATAAACTTTGTCTTAGCAACATATCAGACTCATGCAATCCAATCCATACAAATTGTTTAACTGTTGTCAATGAGCAGGGGTGAACAAAAGGTCCTGGGATATGTGAGGGGTTGCATTGAGCAAAAAATGTTAAAATGAGGGGGAGAAGAATCATGGTTATTGCTCAGAGACAACAATAATCAACTGTAATGTAAACCAAAGAACATATCACCATGACCCAACCAAGAACTGCGATTTCAAACTATTTCAATACATAATTCTCTTAACTGTAATTAAATTTTAAGAACAGGGAGTGAAAAATGAATTTGGGAAGGTGAGGGGATTGTATTTAGCGAAAAGAGGAATAATGGTAGGGAAAGAGAGTGGATACTATTCATAAAATTAATTAAATAATCCATAAAACCATTCTATATCAGACATAAAAGATCCAACACCAACCAAATAATCAGTGTGATCAATTAAACAACTATTGTGTATATTAATCAATTATGTGTATTAACTTGCTCACTGTTCCCAATTAAATCTTCAACACAGTGTCACCAAAACAAGACAACATGCTTTCCACAATAACCTGTAGAAGAGTTCTTTTTCTTCTCGTTTATCCACTTAAGGTTTTAAAACAATTTCCAAATGAAAACACAGTCACTTATTTCCACTCTGTTCAGCCTCGAAACATCAACCACTGCCCATGAATTACTTATTTAATTAAACATAGACACAAAAAGCATGCCCAATTTCATCGCTCAATTCCATTTAACAATTAAATTGTAATGAGACCATATTGTCACAGAACCTGTACCCATTTCTGATGGTGTAACCAGTAATACGATGCACAACATCCCAAAAACATACATAGTAGGCAACCATCATTTAAATTCATAATACGTTGTAGAAAATATACAACTCAACTCATAACACAAAGAAACACACTCCAAATCAAACCATAACAATGTTTGAGTCATCAATCCAACGCAAGGAGGTAGTGATGGTATGCCCGATTCCATTTCTCAAATCAATCAATTAAAACCATGCTGAGCCATCGAATCAATTATCATGACAAACAAATACAGTGATCATACACCAACCTCATTTCAGACTTCAACTGTGTAATCAACCTGATTAACAGAGACAATCCCATAATCAAACCATTATTGACGCTACTCCACAACAGTCAACAACATACACGATTGGAACTAACTGGTTCATTTATCAAAATTGGGCTTGAATAATCAAGGGTTTGATTTGTGGAACCAACACAGGGAACTGGAATCAACCACCAACAACAAGTGAGAAACATTTGAGACAACATAGTGAAAACACCAATAGCCTTGCAAGACCAGGTGAAAATTCACCAGGCAGGAGAGATTAAGAACATAGGAGTAGAGGTCCCTCATGGGCCAATAAATAACACCCATAACATGCAGGGCATAACCCTCACGTTTTTCCCCAATCAACCCGGGTAATGTTGATATAAAACAGAGCCATGAAATAGAAATCCACCTCAAAGCAAGCCCCTTGGCATAATATCCATTGTAACCAAATACGCAGACACCGATAGTATAAACGAGCCCATACCCAGGTGGAACGATATACAGTGACACAAGGTTGTTTGAAATCAAACCCAACAACCCCATAACAGGAATAAGACTGGGCGAAGTGACAAGAACTGTGTGGAGACAGTCGATCAAGTCTGGACCAAGTGAAACCCTCCAATCAAGACCAATAAGGATGACGAAGAACCTTCATGGCCTCTGGTACTCAGAATAATCAATAAAATTGGACTTCAACCATCATTTGCATTGCAATGAAAAACCACACAAACAATCCACCCCAGAGAAATATCACACGTTTACACAGTTTCCATTCTCGAGAAAAGAACAGACCCATACATCATTGAGCCAAGTTCTATTTCATAACCAGAGCGGGTTCATGGATGGTGAAAAAGACATACCTGTAACTAAGGAGCCTTAAAAACGCGAGCTTGGTTGAGTAGTTCTTCCTCTGCTTAAAAATTGATGCTTAACCATAGCACAACACAATTGAACAATAGCCAAGGTAGGGTGATGACCAGTGAAAGGAGTATGGAGTGACGTGCAGTAAATGCATGTCGCTTCCATCGTCTATCCATTTAATTACTTAGTACATGCCAGCCAACCCTCCATTAATCGATCCAATTAATCCATGCATCAAAAACAACATCCATTATTTTCCAAATGCACCACCCTATGTCACATTAACAATTTCCAACCATATTATAACGCATATCACACATGTTTCCAGATAACTCAATAAATCATATAGCCACTAACCTTGTTAGCTAGGACTAACAACAATCCTTTTAATTCCAATGCATATAGTGTAGCATATTAGTATAGTCTAGTTTCTTCCTTTTGTATTTTGTTTATATTGCTTTTATCTCTTTTCAACTGCTCTTATGTGTTGTTACTAACATGTATCTTGTGCAAGTGTCACAGTAATGAATCAAGGAACATATAACAAAGGTAACAATGGATAACATAAGCCATCATAACATGAAATTAGAGCCTAGAGCAACAGAAACAACACATAACATGCCTTATCCATCATCCATTTGTCACAATTAGAACCAACATTTCACCATCAATCATGTAGAGCCCTGCGAGCAGTGTCGAACAACAACAAGAATATCAAATAAGAACTTGATCCTCCAATCTACAAGGGGGTCCCACCTACTAGTATTATATGTGTCATTAGCCTATAATTAATAGGCTTTAGCAATACTTTGTAGGCGAAATCGTCGTTGCGATTTTAATTGTCAACAAACTGGCGACTCCAGAGGGAAATTTGTTTCAACATATTTAGAACTCAAAACTCATATTTTCATAGACCATGAACAACAGATCAAGAATATATAACTAGAATTATTATGCAACAGGGGGAAGTGAGCGGATTTAATGGAAACATGACCGGGAATTTGGGAATAACTCATGAAAATGTTAAGTATGAGGGGATTTATCTCCGTATGCATAATCATTCAACCAGAATCTGCTCTTTACTCCAAGGAGAAAAAATTATGGACTTGCTCTTTTAATCTCAAATGGATGAATAAAAGGAAAACATAAGCGAGAGATAACCAATTTCTTTATAAAAAATTCAAGTGTGCTTTTAGAGAAATCATCGTAACAGTTGTGTAAGTTTGATTGTTATTGACTAACAATGCCTTGCATGAGTGTCACTGTGGAAGAACTGATCCAACATTTTATTCTTGACCAAAATCAACTAAAAGACGAAAAAGCAATAAAATCATGACAATTAATATTACAAAATTTAAAACAACAAAAATAAAATGTTAGAATTGTAAAAGCAACAGGAAATTGTTAAAAATAGAAAGCAGAAATCAAACTACTGTCAGCAGAATAAAAAATAGTGAAAAACTAAAAGAAGAACTAGACTACTAATATACAGAAAATCCAAACAACGTTAGAACTTTTCAAGTTGGTTCCACGTAAGGCTTCAAGTGAGAACATTTAGTGTTGTAGGAAAACAACCGCTCATGTAAATCTTTTAGAATGTAAGAGTTAGTACCTAAGACAAAAGCGATCTTGAAAGGACCTAGCCATAATTTTTGAAATTTTGAATGTCTTCCCCTATCAGCGTGAGCTGAATCCCACAACAATACTTTTTCATTGACCTTAAATTTGACACTCTTGAAACTCTTGTTGAAATACTTCTTAACAGTTTGATGTCTCATTTTTATATTATCCAAGGCAAACATCCTTTGCTCTTCCAAATCTAGGAGTGTATTTATCCTTTGTGAAATATCAGAAAAAGTTAATTCTTCGATCTATAGCATCAAACTTAAGAAAGAAAGTTCCAGCTCAGTAGGCAAGAGGGATTCTTGACCATAGACAAGATGAAAAGGGGTGTAACCAATGCTTACCTTGGCGATAGTTCGATCTGCACAAGGGGCATAAGTTAGGAGAGTGTGCCATTGACAAGGCTTATCTTCGATGAGCCTTTTGGCAATATTCACCAGATTTTTGTTGGTAGACTCAACCTGCCCATTTACTTGGGGATAATAAGCCGACGAAGTGAAATGTTTAATCCCCAACTTAGCTAAAAATTGGGTCAGCTTAGCAGAAATGAAAGCGAGACCATTGTCTATATTAATTTCCAATGGAAGACCAAATCTGGAAAAAATGTTAATTTCAAGGAAATAAATTACCTGATCATCTGTTGAATGCTTAAGTGGGACAACTTCAGCCCATTTTGTAAAATAGTCTATGGATGTCAAAATAAAAAATTATCCTGTTGAATATGGAGGATTAATAGGACCAATAAAATCCAATCCCCACTTTGAAAAGGGAAAGTCTGGGAGGACATGTTGTAATGGCATGGATGAAAGGCGTTCTTTCCCTACAAATTTTCGGCACTTGTCACAAGATCTTGAAAAACATAATAGTCATGGAAGATTGAAGGACAATAGTATCCTTTTCTAATAATCTTGAAAGCAATGGTTTTAGCAGAAAAATGACCTCCGACATGAATGACATAACTTGAAGAACCATGAGTTTCTTGCAACAATTTTTGTGCGTCCTCATTGTTTACACAGCGAAGAAACACACCATCAACAAATCTTCGAAACAAGAAGTCTCCTATAATGACATATCTTGCAGATTCAAGATGAAGCCTTATCCTTTGATGAGTGTCTAATTTGTTTGGACGTATTTGGTTTTGTAAATAATAAACCAAATTATTATACCAGGGATGTTCAGACACAGGGAGGATCTGGTTATCAATGTAAAAGAGAGCTGATAGGGAACTATCCTCTTCATCAATTTCTTCGTTATTCTCAGCATGCTGAGCTAAGTGAAGGGCTAAGTCACGTCCCTTGATAGTGGTAGAAGTCACGATATTCAAATCATGCTCCTGGATCTTGGCAAGCCAATGTGCAAGCTTCCCTGAAAGATAAGTCCGTGAGAGAAAAAACTTGACAACAGGTAAAGGGACTTTTACCAGTGTGTGCTTACCTAAGATGAAATGGCGAAACTTTTCGACATCTTTAACAAGAGAGAAAGCGTGTTTCTCATTAAAAGAATATTTAAATTCATCATCAGACAAACTTTGACTCATGTAAGCCATTGGTTTTCCATTACCTTGGTCATCATTTTGCATGAGGACAACATTAATTGTTTCTTCGGTGGAATTAGTATATATCGTGAATTCCTTCTCAAAATCCAGCTTCGCCAAAGCCAGTGCAGAATTGATTGCTTTCTTAATCCCTTCAAAAGCATTTTCGACATCATTTGTCCAAGAGAAAGAACGATCTTGATTAAGAATATTATGAATTGGTTTGACCATCACAACAAAATCTAGAACAAACCTACGGACAAAGTTAATAACCCCCATAAAAGCTTGAACCTCCTTCTTGGAAGTGGGAGCAGGCAGATTAAGGATAGAATCAATCCTTTTAGGACCAATGCTTATTCCTGAATCAGAGACAATGTGTCCAAGGAGCTTTCCCTCGATAATGCTAAAAATGGACTTAGACGGATTTAGAGAGATGCCAAATTTCCTGCATCACATGATAAATTTTCTCAGATGACCAAAGTGATCTGATCAGGTTTTAGAGTATACAGTTAAGTCATCCAGGTAGATCTGAATGATCTTGCCGATCAAATCATCGAAATCTATTTTCATAGCTTTTTGAAAAGTGGCACTTGTGTTAGATAATCCAAAAGGCATACATTCATAAGAAAAGGTACCCCAACGAGTGATAAAGGTGGTTTTATATTTATCTGCCCTTTTTACCTTGATTTGATTGTAACCAGAAAAATTATTAAGTAAGGACATCATTTGTGACACTGCAACTTGCTGCAAAATCATTTCCATGTTAGGGAGAGAGAAGTGATCTTTTATACTAGCTCGATTTAATGTGCAAAAATCAATGCATAATTTGATCTAACCGGTTATTTTCTGAACATGAACCAAATTTGAAACCCATTCAGAGTACTTGACCGAAAAGATGATTCCAGCCTTCAAGAGTTTTTCCAACTCCTTTCGAATAGTTGCTTCTAGCACAGGGTTGATAGGTCTTTGTTTTTGCCTAATTGGTTTTATGCCTTCCTTAATGGGGATGGTATGTTGTATAAGACCAGGATCAAAACCACGAAAATCATCATAAGACCAAGCAAAAACATCTTGAAATTCACCAAGTAGCTTGGAAAACTTCATTTTCTCTTCATCTGAACATTTGGCACCTATTTTAACATTCTTTGGATCCTCGGGTGTCCCAATGTTCAAGGAGATGGTTTCACCCACCTTCCTTTTCGAATATTCTTCTTTTTGTTTCTCTCTATTGCCTACATCACTTGATGAAAATAAACTCTCTAGAGGAGTCAATCCCTTGGGAATCTTGTTATCTTTTATGGATATAATTTCCTTGGCCTTAAAAGGTTCATTTTGAATAAAAGCACAAATGATCTCATAGTTAGGGAAGACCTGCCAAGATTCTATATTGTCAGGGATATGTGGATGATATAGAGATTAAAAGGTACAATCATGTCTGTGTGGCAGAAGTTTCCGATTAGGAGAGGCTACAAAAATAACTAACCGATCAACCATTGATTTTAAGTCCCTCTTAACATGAGTGATGTTGAAAGATAAAAGGTTCAAGATAAGCACCCAAATAGTTTGGGTTTATCGATTCATCAACTTGTTGCTAGGAGAGTAAATTTTACGTACAAGGTTCACAACAAGCTCAAAATCCCCAAAAACTGAAAGGTGACCACAACCGAGATTATAGGCGTTCTCAATGCCCAATAATAAAGCTTCAAATTTAGTGACATTGTTTGTGCAAGAAAAATCCAACCTATAAGAAAAGTTATGGATTTTTCCTACATGAGAAATCAAGATAATGCCAGCTCTGTTACCTTCATTGGAGCATGAACCATCAAAGTGCATGTGCCACATATCATCATCTAAATTGATTTGTTCCAAGGAAATATTATCCTCATAATCAAAGATAGAATACACTCCTAGGTCCTCTTCAATATAGTCCACATTAGGTTGTGGGACACTCTCTATGTAAGGTGAAATCCTTCCCTCTCTAAGGACTATAATGTTTTTACCATTACAGGGAATGGATAAATGTGTCCCATCGAGTGAGAGGTATCCACCTATTAAGGCTTGCCAATCTCTTCCAAAGATGATTGAGTAATTGCTTACTGACATATCGATTACCTGAATACTAAGGGTTTTCCTTATTTCAGGGTGCACGCACAAAGCTAAGGTCACATCCTTAATCTCGCCTATGGTCATTTGTTTTAGACTATTATAGGAGAGCATGCTTTTGGCATTTTCATTTGTACAAGACAAGCCTAGATCTTCCATAATAATCTTCAACATCACACTTGGGCCCGAACCGTCGTCAATGAGGCAACAATGGGCAATATTATCCATGATCTTTACAGAAATGTAAAAAGGGGGATTTTTTATAGGGTATCTAAAGTTATGCACCCCTGCTTTATTTACAAACGAATCCTCTTCGTTTACCTCTTCAGAAAGATTGGCTACAACAAAAGATTTTTCTTCCATGAATTGTTTTAGATGCATCTGTTGTTCAAGGACGAAAACCATGTCCAAAAGGGTTGCATATGCTTTGATGTTGGCCAACTGATTCAAGATATTGTACTTGGAATAGGGGAGAGGGGAAGTTTTTCCTTGACTATTAGGAACCTTAGGAACCTGAACAGTAACAACGGGTGAGGATGAGCTCGGGTTGGAAGGATTTCAGAGAGGATCAAACTTGCCTTTGGGAGCATAGGAATTGTTCCTAGTATTGATGATCATGACATCTTCTGGCTCTGCAAAATCTAGGACAACGATGGTAGTTTCTAGTCTTTTACCAAAGATCTTATCTCTAGCACTCTTCCTTACCTCACATGTGGCTTCCTTGTGGTGTTACTCACAGAAGTTACACCAACTTCGAGGCAAGATAGCTTTAGGCTGAAAATTATTTTCAATCGGATTTCTAAAGGGGGGTGCAGAAGATGATGAAGCTCCAAGGGTGAGAGGGGAGACCGTTTCCTTTTGCTCATACGCTATCATACGATTATTCATATCTTGTACTAGCTATAAGAGGGTGGACATGTCTGTCTGTTTAATTGATTCTCCTTGTGGAAGACCCGTTCCTTCAAGCTGTTCTTCATACTCTAAACAAGTATGCAGAGTGGAACCAAGATTATCAATGGATTTTTCCTTGAGCCTATGACGATAGGGGGAAGGTAATGCATGAAAGTGGCTTGGTTCTGAGGTCGAATGAGTTCAGGGATTTGATTGTATAACTTAGTAAAACACAAGTTGAAGGACTTGATGGTATCACCATCCTTATAGGTGATGTTATTGTATTCCCGTAACTTCTCGGTTGGGATTTTAGATTGCCCATAAGTGGACCTGAACCAATAGATTAACTCCTCCCAAGTAGAAAAAATCTTAGGAGGAAGGTCAAATAAATCAACTGTAGCCTTTCCTTCCAAGGAATTGATGAATAAGCGCATGCAAGTATCGTTGTCATTGGCCCCTATGTTGTGACAAGCATTAGAAAATGCCACTAGGTGTTCATTTGTAGTGACAATGTTATTTCCCAAAAACCTAGGGAGATGCTCTTTGGATTTAGGAAGTGGATGAGTAGCAGGTGCTAGGTTAAGAGGAGAGGACACATGCCACGGTGTGGTTGTGGCATCTTCTTCAAACTGAAAAAGCCCATACTTTTTAATGAATTTGGTGGGATTTGTGGTATAGTGGATAGGGATCTGGTGGCTATATAAGTTACCAATCACCAACGAAGCTGAATAATGAGAAGAGGAAGAACTTCTGGTTCCACTAGAACCACCACTAGATGCCATCTTATGGATGATAGACGAGGGAAAGAAAGATGAAATGGATGAATCGGACAAAGTTCTCCTTAGAGAAGTTTGTTGGGTAGACAACACAACGTTTCTTCTTCCTATTTCAGCAATAGGATTAATTTCGGATGATAAGCCTCTTCTTCTTCTAGAGACACGAGAGTCTAAGGACATGAAACAAAGGCCAAAATTGAAGGAACAAGAAGGTTATTGTTCATTTCTAGGCTGTCTACATCTAGCTTCCCAATTTTCTTGGGCACTAATATCTCGTTCAATTGCTGCCCAAGAATGATTAAGCTCAACACGAGTATTGGCAGTGTCTAAAATGGTATTGACCAAATTCAAAACAATGTTGGTCTGATCTTGAAGACCGGGCTCAATATTGGGATGCCTTGCAACAGACACAATCATTAAGAAATAAAATAGTCAAAGAATCAATATCAGAAAAAATATATGTGTCGATGCTAATCAAGCATAAAAATTAACCAGATAGATATTGAAGATCTCCCCAGTATGGTCACCAAACAAATGTTGAGGAAAATATTTGAAATGATCTTACTCAAGAATTTTTAGATTCTTCTTGGCTAAATAAAAATAGAAAGGAATATCACCCTATGTTTATATCCATCAAAATTAATATCCTAACTCACAAGTATTGATTACAAGTGCTTAGGCTAGTCTTTTTATAAATAAAATCTTGCTGGAAAATTCATTATTTATATGATTTTCTAAATATAATAGTTGCTGAAATAAATATAGAGACAAAAGTAAAGACACCAAGTCGATAATCAAGATATATGAGACATAAAGCAATCATTTATTTCATTCCAACTCATCAAAGAGTCATTCTCTTTAAAAAAATTCATGAAGAAGTTTTGGACCAAAGTCAAACTTAGACGTCCCCGATGAAACATACAAAAGGACCTCTGACAGAAAATAAAAAACTGAACTCTAAAAGTTAGATCAACTTGCCACAAATTGCTACCCACTCGACTCTGCACAATAGCCTTTGTCAGTCATGAAAACTAATTCACAAACATACAAGTCTACACATACTATCAAAGATAGATCAACACCTCTGAAAAACAAATGTCTGAATGATGTAATTCAACCCCGAATCTTGTTGTCTACAATAAGACCCCGCTATCATAAAAAAGAATTAGGATTATGATCAATTAAGAAATGAATGAAAAATGAACTATCTCAACACAAACTCAAAGAGGAAACCTTAGTATGCTTCTCCTTCTATCCTCCTTTGTTCCTCCCTTTCCTTTTGCCTTTAAGAAAATTAGAATTGGTTTAAGTAGTTGAACTACTTCATTAGTTAAGTTAACTAAAACTCAACCAATTTTTTAGTTAGGGGGAAAAGTAATAAATCATAATAAGGGTTTTAAATAAATAATAACTAGTAGGTGGGACCCCTTGTGACACCCCTTTTCTCTTAACAATCATAACATAACTAGTTAATTAAACAAAAACATCCCTCCTTGTGACTCCCATCATCACATTCATGTTTGACAATTTATCTCATTGATATTTGAAATCATTTTCAAAATACATTACTTATATATCCAAAAAAACATGTTGTCCAAAATTTTTGAAGCCAATTGTCATCAACAATAAATAAAAGAAAACTTAAAATCCATATTTCCCAGTCTGTGAGGCAATCTTTCCCTTGTTGTTGCTATCACCTTTCAGTCTCTCTGAATTTGCCTGAGGCTGTGTGGAGCCTTTAGGCTTAATCTCGCTGATCATATGAGAGCAATCGTCCCTCAAATGCATGCGGGAGGACACAGATTTATCAAAATCATTTGAAGGTGAGGAAGGGGCAGTAGTGGCCTTCCCTTTGTCAAGGGCATGGTGGGCCTCGGTTTTCAACCTTTTTCTTGAAAATCTCATTCATGTATGCATAATTGATTAGAAAATAGTTCCTTTAACAACCATACATGGCAACTCCTTAAAAATATGAAATAAATTTTGGCTCAACAACATATCAGACTCATGCAATCCAATCCATACAAATTGTTTAACTGTTGTTAATGAGAAGGGGGTGAACAAAATGTCTTGGGATATGTGAGGGGTTGTATTGAGTGAAAAATGTTAAAATGAGGGGAAGAAAAATATGGTTACTACTCAGAGACAAAAATAGTCAACTATAATGTAAACCAAAGAACATATCACTGTGATCCAACCAAGAACTACAATTTCAATCTATTTCAACACAAAATTCTCTTAACTGTAATTAAATTTTAAGAATAGGGAGTGAAAAATGAATGTGGGAAGGCGAGGGGATTGTAATTAGCGAAAAACAAAATAATGGTAGGGAAAGAGAGTGGATATTGTTCATAAAATTAATGAAATAATCCATAAAACTATTCTATATTAGACGTAAAAGATCCAACACCAACCAAATAATCATTATGATTAATTAAACAACCACTGTTTATTAACTTGCTCATTGTTTGCAATTAAATATTCAACACAGTGTCACCAAAACAAGACAATATGCTTTCCACAACAACCTGTAGAAGAGTTCTGTTGCTTCTCATTTATCCACTTAAGGTTTTAAAATAATTTCCAAATGAACAAATAGTCACTTATTTCTACTCTGTTCAACCTCGAAACATCAACCATTGTCCATGAATTACTTATTTAATTAAAGATATACACAAAAAGCGTGCCTGATTTCATCCCTCAATTCCATTTAACAATTAAATTGTAATGAGACCATACTGTCACAGAACCTGTAACCATTTCTGATGGTGTAACCATTGATACAATGCACAACATCCAAAAAACATACACAGCAGGAAACCATCATTTAAATTCATAATAGGCTGTAGAAAATATACATCTCAACTCATAACGCAAGGAAACACACTCCAAATCAAACCATAACAATGTTTGAGTCATCAATCCAACACGAGGCAGTGACAGTATGCCCGATTCCATTTCTCAAATCTATCAATTAAAACCATGTTGAGCCATCAAATCAATTATCACGACAAACAAATACAGTGATCATACACCAACCTCATTTCAGACTTCAATTGCGTAATCAACTTGATTAATAGAGACGAGCCCATAATCAAACCATTATCGAGACTACTACACAAAAGTAAACAACATACCCGACTGGAACTAACTGGTTCATTTATCAAAATCAGGCTTGAATAATAAAGGGTTTTCTCTGTGGAATCGACACAGGGAACTAGAATGGACCACCAACAACAGGTGAGAAAACTTCAAGACAACATGGTGAACACAACAATAGCTTTACAAGACCAGGTGATAGTTCACTAGGTAAGAGAGATTAAGAACAAAGGAGCAAAGGTCCCTCACGAGCCAATAAATAACACCCAGAACACACAGGGCATAACCCTCATGTTTTCCCCCAATCAACCCAGGTAATGCTGATATAAAAACAGAGCCATGAAATAACAATCCACCTCAAAGCAAGCCCCTTGGCGTAGTGTCCATCGTAACCAAATACAAATACATTGATAGTATAAACGAGCCCATACCCAAGTGGAACGATATATAGTGACAAAAGGTGGTTTGAAATCAAACCCAACAACCCCATAACAACAATAAGACCGGGAGAAGTGACAAGAACTGTGTGGAGACAACCAGTCAAGTCTGGACCGAATGAATCCCTCCAATCAAGAACAATAAGGATGACATAGAGCCTTCATGGCCTCTGGTACTCAGAATAATCAATAAAACTGGACTTCAACCATCATTTACATTGCAATGAAAAACCACGCAAACAATCCACCCCAGAGAAATATCACAAGTTTACACAGTTTCCAGTCTCGAGAAAAGAACAGACCCATACATTGCTGAGACAAATTCTATTTTATAACCAGAGCAGGTTCATGGATGGTGAAAAATACATACATGTAACCAAGGAGCCTTAAAAATGTGAGCTTGGCCGAGCATTTCTTCCTCTGCTTAAAAATCAGAGCTTAATCGTACTGCAACACAATTTGAACAATAGCCAAGCTAGGGTGACGGCCAGTGAAAGGAGTATGGAGTGACGTGCAGTAAATGCACATTGCTTCCATCCTCTATCCATTTAATTACTTAGTACACACCAGCCAACCCTCCATTAATCCATGCATCGAAAACAACATCCATTATTTTCCAAATGCGCCACCCTATGTCACATTAACCATTGCCAACCATACTATAACACATATCACATGTGTTTCCATATAACTCAATAAATCGTATAGTCACTAACCCCGTTAGCTAGGACTAACAAAAATCCTTTTAATTCCAATGCATATAGTGTAGCATATTAGTATAGTCTAGTTTCTTCCTTTTGTATTTTGTTTATATTGCTTTTATCTCTTTTCAACTGCTCTTATGTGTTGTTACTAACATGTATCTTGTGCAAGTGTCACAATAATGAATCAAGGAGTAGATAGCAAAGGTAAGAATGGATAACATAAGCCATCAAAACATGAAACTAGAGCCTAGAGCAACAAAAACAACACATAACATGCCTTATCCATCATCCATTTGTCGCAATTAGAACCAACATTTCACCATCAATCATGTAGAGCCCTGCAAGCAGTGTCAAACAACAACAGGAATATCAAATAAGAACATGATCCTCCAATCTACAAGGGGGTCCCACCTACTAGTATTATATATGTCATTAGATTATAATTAATAGGCTTTAGCAATACTTTGTGGGCGAAGTCCTCATTGCGATTTTAATCGTCAACAGTCGTGGCTGAAGATTTCAAGTCGAACCACTTGGATCTATTAATATTGTGAATCACCATCAAATTGGGGGATTTTTTTCCGAAACCCACAACCAAATGCATGTAAAAACTCCAAATTTGGGGCATCCTCTGTAAAAACTCCAAATGAATGGGCGAAAAAACCCTAAGGCCAATGGCCATTCCCAAATCGAGGTGAATCATGGTCCTTGGCCCTATGAAAAAACTAAAATTGTTGGCGAAAACCTCGGAATATCGATGGCTACTCCCAGAAATCGAGTGAAAGGGAGAATGATCACCATTTTTCCAAGGCAAAAATGTAATTAATATTTAAATTTTGACCACCATTTTTGGGATAAATATAAAATTAATATTGTTTTAAAAATAAGAGGGGGGCGAATTGGGATTAATGTGTTTTTTTTTTTTAATATATAAAATTTTCCCTGCCAAAATTTGAAGGGGCTAGATTTCGCCCATGGGAGAAATTTTGCCCCTAACATTTTCTATGCATATGTGGGATGAAGTTTCGAAAGACACGTATATACGTGGGCTACAGAAAAGGAAGTCATGTACCCGTGAGAAATCTCATGAAAACTTGAGTTGATGAGGGTGCCAGGTTCTCAGAGTCTGAAAGCAAGTTCCTAGGAATCTCTACAATGATCAGGTGCAACAAATCTATCTATAGGTTCAAAATGTATGTCATATTCTTATGTGTAGTTGGATATTATTTTCTACATGAGATATGGTTATGGGATTTTGAGGACTTCCCCTAGAGAGGTTGTTGGTTGTATGGCACTTATTGTATGAGCTAGATCTACATAAATACAACACTAGTATGTTTGGTATTCATTATTGTTAAATCTTGTTGGGTTGAGTGTTGAGGAATATCTTGTATTTCGTGATACACGGTTGAGGGTTTTTGCTTGTGATATGTTGGTGAAGTTGTTGGTTTAATTTGAGGTTTCATATTAGTGAGGGTTTGATGTCTAGTCCATGTGAGGGTTTATTACACTTGACTATGATTGTATACACATGTATGGCACATGACTAGAGAGGCATAGATGCACATGGTTAAGTGATATTCTTGTGATATTGAGTATGATATCTATATGACAGAGGAAACAAAGTTTCATAGTTATAGAAAACCAGAAATCCTAGTTTTATGAGGGTGTATGCAGGCTGGCAACGAACATGTCACGTTCATACACGAGATGAAAGAGAACATGGCACATACATACACATGCTGCAGTATATACAAGTCGTGTATCTATTGTGTTTATTGGTACACGATGATTACAGGTTATTGGTACATGCTGATTACAGGTTATTGGTATAGGTTGACTATAGAGTATTGATACAGGTTGGTTACAGGTTGTTTGCAAAGATTGGTATAGGTTTACAGTGGCATATTTGACAATGAAAATGTGACAGTGGTTTCATCAATTATTTGGCTCTTATATTTCAGGGTGGTAGGATGGGGAAATGATAGGTGGTTGTAGCCACCTTCTGGTTGGAGCCAGAGAATTAGGGAATTGGAGCTTCCCTCAGGTTGTAGCCTGAAAATATAGGGGGTTGGAGCCTCCTTCCAGTTGTAGATGGAAAACAAAGGAAGTTGGTGCTTCCAATGAATTTAATTCTTAAAGACATGTAAGAAAAAGTATTTTGTGGTTTTCTCTCGCATTGGGTTTCCACGTAAAAATATGGGTGTTCTGTGTATGTGTGTGATTGTTCATTGTTCATGGTTTATTTATTATACACTTGTTGAATGATATTGGTAAATTGATTATAAAGTTAACAACACTTATATACTGTGGTTAAAAATTATTAAAATTGCTCTATTACTGATTCACCCTCCCTCTGAGTAATCTAACAATTGGAATTAGAGTAGGTCCTTCAAAAACAAGTTTAACAACTGGAAGGAGATCATGGATTACTCTAAAATTGGGGTAGCACAGTTTGATGGAGAAGATTATGCCATTTGGAGAAGAATAATGAAGACACACATACATGCACTAGGATTTGGTGTCTGGTGATCAATAGTATATGGATACAAAGCACCAACCACTCCTCCAACACATAAAAATGGAAAGACACTTGAAGAAAATAATTCAAGGGATACAAGTGCACTCTTGAATGGTCTGACTAAATCAATATACACCAAGGTTATGCATTGTGATTCAACGAAATAAATATAGGACAAACTAAAGAACATATACGAAGGAGATGAGAAAGTCAAGGAAGCCAAACTTCAGATTTTCAGAGCAAATTTTGAACAACTAAAGATGAATGAAGATGAAAACATAGAAGCCTACTTCTTACGAGTTGATGAATTTGTAAACAATATCAGAGGTCTGGGAGACGAGTTAAAGGAATAGGTTGTTGTCAAAAAGGTATTGATATATCTACCAATGATATTTGATTCAAAGATTTCGGCACTAGAATAGAGAGTGGACCTAGCTACACTAACCATGGATGAGCTACATGGGACACTCACAACTTACGAGATGAGAACAGAGCAAGACAATCCAATTAAAAAGGAAGCAACATTCAAATCATATAAGAAGACAAAGAAAAAGGACAAGAAAAATGAAAAGTTAGATAGTAGTGACAGTGATATCTCAGAAGATGATGAAGAAGTAGTCAACTTCGTTAGAAGGTTGAAAAAGGGAACCAACAAATATAGAGGTAAGATTCCATTGATTTGTTTTAATTGTGATGGTATTGGTCATTTTGCTAATAAATGTCCCCATAAGAAAAAGAAAATAAATGAGGAAGATGACTCTAAGAGAAACCAAATACAAAAAGGCAAAAGAACCAAAAATATTTTTTTCAAGAAAAGTCTATGCACCAAAGAAGACAGTTCCTCATCAGATGAAGAAGAAGTCAACGATAGTGATACTAAAAGGGTTCTATTCATGGTAGTAGAAGACTCTGATGAATAAGGCACTGAAGAAGAATATGAAGAGGCAAAAGTTGACTATAGAGAAGAATTGTTGAGTGCCATATAAGTTATAAAAAAGGGAAAAGAATAAAAACAAGGAACTACAGGCATAACTAAAAAGAAAAGAGGGAACTCAAAATCTGAACTCTGAAGAATTAGAGAATATGATCACAAAATTGAAAATCCAAGTAGAAGAAGACAAGAGAATTAAAGAATCACTCAAAGAATGACTAGAAGAAAAATACGGGATCATTGAAAATTTGGAAGCAGAGATTGTCACATTGAGAAAATACCTTCAAAAGAAAAAAATGTAGAACAACTCTAAAGTTTTGGATGAAATTATTAACAATCAAAGGTCACATCACGATAAGTCCAGACTAGGATACACCCAGACAAAAAAATGCTCAAGCTCCAAAACGACAGATTAGGAAACAAATCAAAGAAGCTATGCAGGGATAGTTAGAGGATATAATGAAAGACAAGAAGAAAAGAATCTTCACAAGGAAGATCACAGAGACACTCCTCCACCCAGAAGATTCAGATTTCAGAATTAGCGACAATCAGAAATAAGAAGGGCTTAAGAAGAAGAAGTCTTCATAAAAATAACTCATTTTAGAAGATCTACAACTCCCAGGTATCAGACTATATTTCTTGATTTATATTATTCATGTAATAATTTTGGACATAAGGATGTAAATTGCAGAGAAAGTAACATGAACATAAACAACCGTGAAAGTTATGCATGAAATGATTATTCAAGAAGACCTAGTAACACACATAACATAATCTACAATAGGTTTGAATCCTTGAGTACTGAGATGGAATGTTACAAGTGAAACAAATTTGGACACATGGCCAAAGATTGTAGAATGGCAGTCCCTCCAAGAGAATCACAACAAAAAAATAACAGTCATAGACAGGAAACACTAAAGATATGGATAAGAAAGCAGAATCAATACAACAATGAAGAATACATACTCGCTCTACAATATCAACACAATAAACATGGTTGGTATGTTGAAAGTGGTTGTTTAAAGCACATGACAGGTGATAAGGACAAGTTTCTAGCTTTGAAAAAGGAAAGAGATGGATCAGTCTCTTTTGGAAACGACAACTCAACCAGAATCATTGGAAGATACATAGTCAAAATTGGAAGCAAGGATACCAAGGAAAAAAATGTTTTGCTAGTGGAAGATATGAAACAAAATATTCTAAGTGTTAGTCAAATGTGTGACCAAGGTCACAAACTTGTGTTTGGTTCACAGAAATACAAGATAAGAAAAACAGATTCAGGCTGAGTGGTAGCGACAACTATGAGAAATTCAAGGAACATATATGTACTAAGTGAAACTGAAAAAGAAAAGTGTTTTTTAGGAAAGGAAGATGAAGTTTGGTTATGGCACAAATGAATGGGTCACATAAACTTCAAAAATATTGTCAAGGTCAGCAGAAATGAAGCAGTCAGAGAAATGCCCCAGATCGTGAAGCCAACAAGCACATTATGCAAGCATTGTCAACAAGGAAATAAAACAAAGACCAAGTTCAAATCAAAAGAATACTCCACAACAAGACCGTTGAAAATTGTGCATATTGATATAGTTGGACCAACTAAAAAAAAGGGTTTGAAAAGTGAGCAGTATTTTATGCTATTATTTGATGACTATACAAGAATGACTACAACTTATTTTCTCAGAAAGAAGTCAGAGGCATTTGAGAACTTCAAAATGTACAAGGATATGGTTGAAAATGAAACAGATTCAAAAATCAAATGCTTAAGATCAGACAATGGAGGAGAGTTTACTTCAAAAGAATTCATGGACTTATGTAGTGAGTATGGGATAAAGAGGCAATTCTCTGTTGCCAGGACACCACAACAAAATGGAGTCAGCGAAAGAAAGAACATGACAATATAGGAAATGGCTCGAACTATGTTAATGGATTCCAAGTTGACAGACGTCTTTTGGGAATGGGCAGTGCATACAACAGTTCACACTCAAAACAAAGCAATGCTTAGAAACAACAATGATAAAACTCCATATGAGTTATGGAAAGGAAGACCAATGAATGTGAATCACTTGAGAGTGTTTGGAAGAAAATGCTACATTAAAAGAGAATATGGAAAAATGGAAAAGTTTGATTCTCACATGGAAAAAGTTATACTTGTTAAGTACTCAAGCACTAGGAAAGTATACAAATGCTTCAATATAAGTCTCAACAAAATTTTGGGAAGCATCAATATGACCTTTGATGAGACAGGTGGACGCAAGATAATAGAAGAAGGAAAGGATTCAATGGAACATGTTAATGAAGAAGAAGTAAAGGAAGAAGAAGTAGCATAAAAGGAAGATGAAGAAGAGAATCCATAAGAAGAGCATGCACAACAATATCTTCAAGCACCTCCAAAGACACCTAGCAGACAAATACAAAAGAATCATCCATCAGATCAGATTATTAGGAATAAATATGTAGGAGTTTAAACTAGAAGAAGAATTCGCTCACCAAAACAACTGCACCTAGCACTACTATCTACAATTGAGCCAAGAAGTTTTGAAGAAGCCAACTGGGATGAATTCTGGATCAAAGAAATGAATGAAGAGTTAGATTAGATAGAGAAAAATGAATCTTGGGAACTGGTTCTAAGGCCAAGGAACAAGAATGTGATCGGTACAAAGTGGGTATTCAAAAACAAATTGAGTGAAGATGGATAGGTTACCAGGAACAAGGCTAAATTGGTATTGTTATCCCCATTTTTTTGATAACTAAGGAGATTATGTATCAAGGCTCTCGGGTTGTGGATATGGAGTTCTGAGAAACTACATGACCAATATTATTTTTTGCACAGATGGAGATCCCCTCACCACCAAAAAAATCGCAGATTTCCAGATGGCATCCACCACATCAGCTGGCTTCTGGAAGGCAGTGGGCCTTGTTGCATGAGGTAAAAGTCAATATTATGGTGAGCATAATTTAAATATTTAATCCATTTCAATATGTTTTTATCTTAGATTGCTCTAGATTTCATGATATATGATTGGATATTATGCCTTTTTCCCTGCTTCACCTCGGTGGTTGACATTGTGCTCTAGTAAGTGGTCTTCCTTGGGGATGGGTTTTCTACTAAGAACTCCCTTGAAGAGCCATCACACCATTCCCGACCATAATTACCACTTTCCATCATTGTTCCCCCCTCATTTCCTTATCTTGGGATTTTAGGGTGTATTGACCCAAGAAGGAGTTGTCCCTCATTCTATGGGAAGAAGGGGTTGAAGGCCCAAAGGGATTGATGTTGGGTAAAATATAAAATCCTTGTATGAATATTCTATATGATTTACCCATGGATCATCCAAGAAAGAAATGAAACACTTATCTTTGAGTAAAGGGGGACCCACAATGAAATATGATTTAAAATGATTAAAAGGTTAGTTGAAGGATAGGAGGCCTCATCACGATCCGATATATCATGTCCATGGATATCAAGTGGTATAACATTACCATCATCTGGTCACCAAACCAAGGTAATGGCTCTCAGTTGCATGGTTGAGAGAAAGGGGGTCTCATCATGAGTGGACCTTCTCATCTCCACTAGGTGTTTCTGGGTAAGATTTCCATTATTTGGACACCACGCCAGGGCAGTGGTATTCAATCTTCCATTAAAATTATGAAAGATCAAAAGAATGACAAATAATGGGCTTGGAAAAAGTGCATTACAGATGACGATACCACACACCCTCTACAAAGGCACCCATGAATGATACACTACGACCTCTTGTATGTCCTGAGCCCTATGCCCATTGATTCTTGACCCCAACCACCTCACCCACTTTACATGGATTAGAGAAGGATCTATTAGAAACTTTCATTGACCTAGGGAAATATCTACCCAATAGGAAACCTCATCAACCCTCCCATATTCAAGCTTGACAAGTCGCATAATGTCTTTGAGAAATTAACTATTTGATATAGTGATCTTTGATGCAAATGCTTAGGTGTCTTATTTATTGATTGGATTCACTTATCATGATTTTATGACTTGAGATCCTTGGAGGGCATGCTTATTTGTCTTTGTAGGACCTAGTTGGTGGACAATTTCGGAAGAACAAGCCTAGCTTGGGATTCTATGGGGCTTGAAGATCACAGGCGGATGCCAAGGGCATGCATGTCGGATGAGAAAGATCAAACTTGAAAGGCCATGGATATGACTTGGATGATGTATCCCGACCCCCACATGCCAAACATTTTTCCTAGGAGAGGCAAAACGTCTCCTTTTTTACCATGACGTCACCTAGGGGTGTTAGGGCATGGTAGTGAGGTGACATGCAATAACACATGGATATTTTGAGGGAATCATGAAGGAAGTGGTCTTCTTGCTTGATATATGGATTTGGGAAGCCCCTCCATTCTCCTCCATCACCAATGACCTCCTCTTTGTGACAAAATGTCCCCTAAAGAGGTGATGTCCATATGAATTAGGGTTTTTCTTATGTGCAAAAGTGATTTTTTAATGAATTGTTTAATGTTACTTTGTTAAGGGCACAAAATTAGGGTTGTTGACCCTTAGTGTTGTGGTTTACCCCTAAATATGTGGACAAGTCACCTTGGTGACATTTTTTATAAAATAAGAGATCATAAGATGATGCAGTGCCCCTACCTCAGCAGGGTCTGCTGACCTCTGGGTCTAGGATATTTGATTTCCTCTAGTTGGATCAGCTCCTCGATTCCCACTGGAATATCCACTAAACAATTTCATAGGTTCTTGTGAAGCTCCACCCACATGAACAAGCACCAGGCGCAAGCCTCCCCCATGTGACCACTGGCCATGACCACGCTCTTAACCAAAAGGCGCTTCGAGAAATTGCAAGTCGGGGAATCGTGTGTGAGTCAACTCTGACTCTCCGATTTCTGAACTCGTGAACTGGGGCCTAGCATGTGATAGCTCCTCCCTTAATCTTCCATGATGTGACCCCTCTCTATGACCTGGGGCCTATCTCCCGAGTGCTTCCCAGTTTTGAGTTTCACGTCTTCGAAATATTTCTTTGCTCGTCCTCCCGATTTTTGAAATCTGAACTCTGAATGCTGCTTGTGTCAGATCTACGGTCCATAATCCCTATGTTCTGATGGTCCTGCTTCCTCCTTCACATTTCGGGATTTCACATTTTGGGAAGTTGGAAGGCTATGAACCTCCCTTCTCTCGATTCTCGATTTTGCGCTTGCCTTAGATCGACGGTCTAGATCCCTCCATGAGCCAACAATTGAGATTAAATTGTGAACTTGGGTTTCGTGAGTTTGTTTACCCTGTGCACTTTTAAAAAGTTAAAGTTCATGCACTTACCTCTAGATCCAATGACTGTTGGTCCCCATGCTCAGTTCTAACTGTCCAGATATGATATCCCTTTGCGTGCTCTTCTAGGTTTCTGGACGCGAGATTTGATGCTAGATCTCTTCTCTTGTAGCTGAATTGATGACAGTTGTCGCTTCCCCTCCTGAGCTTCTGGCTTCCTCTGACTTAGAAGATTTTATAAGTATCCAAAGGTCTCAACCTTTGTTCTTCCTATGAGTCTGTCCCTTGGACTTCGTTTTCACTTTTTGAAAGTGTTATTCCTTATGAGCTTAATCTCCTCGAAGATTTCGATCTCCCATGCACTCCTTGCATTTTCGGGGATTTCGTCAAACTCAAATCAAAGGATTTATTGAAAAGAAATTCTTCCCGCCCTCCTAGCGTCCCTCTATTTGGATTCTTCAACTTCTTACAGAGTCACTTCAACACTTAGCCGAATCTCGGGTCTGTGCACTCCTTGCAATAGATTCTTATGCAAGGTTTGAGTTCTTGCAGACGACTGTGCATGCTTTGCAACAGTCACTTTGCACTCCTTGCAAAGGGAAAGTTTCATGCTATCTCTTCTGAGCTTCGAAATCGAAACAGATTCCGTCAATGCAATCCTTGTTTTTTGTGTGCACACCTTGAACCGATTCAACAGAAGAGAAACAATTGAAACTTATACTAAAATTCACAGTTTCATCTACTCGTGAAGAAATTCATTCATTCATGAAAGCAGAATAACATGGAATTGCAAACAATATCCACACCATGCATTGGATCAATTTTCCTTTGTTATCTTCATTCATAAGTAAAAATGGCTACAACTATAATCAAAACAACAACTAAAATTTAGAAATATCCTACTAACTTGCAACAGCCTCATTTGGGCATACAAAACCTTTATTTATATTAGAGGGTCCTTAGGGTTCCCCCCGACTACTTGTCTACTCCAAAACCTAACCTAACGACTATCTTAGTTCAGTCACATTTCAGAGTAGGAGTGGAAACTCCCTCTTCGCTCGCGATCGTTCAAGCATGCTTCAAAATATTTTTCGTCCTTGAGTTCAGGTGTGCTTCAAAATATTTGTCGTAACTGTCAGTGTTGAGATTCTGAAAAGATTCCTAGGCGCTGAGTGGTCCTGCTCTGCATGCTCACTAAAGATGCTCTTGGATCATACTCCCCTTGAAAAAAAAACATGGACTCCTATCCATGAGCTCCTGCACTGACTTTCCATGCTTCTGGATATCAACTTCATTTTCCCAACTTGCATCTTGTATTGGGTGTCCCTTCCACTTGACCATATATTCAAAATAGGTCTTCCTCCTAGTCTTTTTGCCAATCCTCTGATCAACGATTTTCTCCATCTGTGGTTTTTATGCTATAGGCATTTGTTTCTCTCACTGAATTTTCTCTTAATATTTTGATCCCTCTGTGTCATATTTCCTGTAAGGATACAGGTCTGAAATGTTGAATATGGGTGATATGCCCACATCATCTGGCAGCTCAATCTCATAGGTGTTTGCATCAAACTTCCTCAATATCTTACATGGTCCTATCTTCTTCATCTTTAACTTGTTATATGTTCCCCTAGGGAACTTTTCTTTCCTGAGATGTGCCAGAACCCGATCTGCTACTTCAAATTCAAGTTCCCTGCGATTTTGATCAACTTTTCTCTTGTACTCTTGGCTAGAGCTCTGCAACTATCCTCTGATATAGTTATGGAGCTTCTACATTTCTGCAGAAAAATATTCTGCTCCTGCACTCCTGATCTCACTATATTCCAAGTCTCTCAACTCAGATACTCCCCTGGGTTGCATTCCATAAAATATATGGAATGGGATTTTTCCATTGCTCCTGTTTGGTGAGTCGTTGTATGAAAATTCTGCTTGTGGTAGAATATGATCCCACTGATTATGATGCTCAGTGACCAGACTCCTCAATAAGTTTCCCAAACTTTTTTTTACCACCTCATTCTGTCCATCTGTCTGAGGGTGATAAGTTGAGATGAAGGACATATTTGTCCCCAAATTCTTCCATAGTGTTCTCCAAAAATGACCAACAAATTTTTTGTCTCTGTCCGAGACAATGCTTCTGGGTAGGTCGTGAAGTCTCACAACTTCCTTGAAAAATAGATTTGCAACACGTGTTGCATCAATCATCTTCTGGCATGGGATAAAGTGTGCCATCTTTGAAAATATATCCACCACCACAAATATGGAATCGAATCCTCTTTGCATTCTTGGCATTCCCAACACAAAATCCATGCTTATGGCATCCCAAGGCCTATCTGGTATTGGCAATGGTTGGTACAATCCAATGTTCTATCTTTTTACTTTTGCATGTTGGTAGATTCTACATCTGTTCACAAAATTTATCACTTATGTTCTCATACCTGGCCAATAATATGAATTTCTCAACTGCAAAAATGTTTTATCATGGCCGTAATGTCCAACCAATCCTCCACTATGCTTTTCCTTCAAAAGGTTATCCCTCATTGAGCATTTTGGTATGCACAACTGATTTCCATTGAACAACAATCCCTCTTGAATCATATACTCTGCCCACTGGCTCATGTCTCTCAACACAGGATTTGCACATGCTTCATATGCTTCTTTGAAATCTGCATCATCACAATACATATCCTTAGGGTGTTCAAACCCTAAGGTCTTCACCTGAAACCCCAGCAGAATCAAACATCTCCTACTTAATGCATCAACAACTTTGTTAGCATTCCCAACAATATGTTTTATGACAAAAGTAAAATTTTTCATAAACTCAATCCATTTTGCATGCCTCTAATTCAATTTTTCTTGTTTGGTTATGAATTGTAAAGTCTGGTTATCGCTACACAAGACAAATTCCCATGGGAGAAGGTAATGTCTCCATTTCTTCAAGTCTTGAATTATGGAATAAAAATCCTTATCATATGTGGAGTATTTTCTCTTGGTCTCATTCAACTTCTCACTGAAACAGGAAACATGTCTATTATCCTTACTCAAAACTGCCCCAATTGCAACTCCACTTGCATCACATCTCACTTGAAATGTCTTTCCAAAATTTGGTAGGACCAGAATTGGTTTTTCTGTTATTTTCTCCTTCAGTATATTGAAGCTCCTCTCGACCTCCTCTATCCATTTAAAAGACTTGTGCTTCTTCTTCACTGTATCCATCATTAGTGCACAAATTCCACTGAAGTCTCTGATGAACTTCCTATATAAACTTGCTAATCCATGGAAGCTCCTTACCTCAAACATAATATTTGGTGACGACCATTCTTTGATTGCTTTCACCTTCTCTAGATCCATCTTTAGTTCATTTGAAGAGATCACAAAACCCAAGTAAATGATCTATGTCTTCATAAAAAAGGACTTCTTCAGATTTATCAACAACTTCTCCTACTGTAGTCTCCTCATCACTAGTGTCAGGTGTCTCAAATGCTCCTCTTTAGTCCTGCTAAATATCAGTATATGATCCATATATACAACCACAAACTTGTCAATGAAATCTTTCAGTATTTCATTCATCAACCTCATAAAAGTACTTGGGGCATTTGTTAATCCAAATTACATAACAAGCCACTCATACAAACCTTCATTTGTCTTAAAGGTTGTCTTCCACTTATCACCTTCTCTCATTCTAATCTGGTCATATCCACTTTTCAAATCTATTTTAGAAAAGAAATTTTCTCCACTTAAACAGTCCATTAAATCATCCATTCTTGGTAAAGAAAACCTATACCTAATGGTGATCTTGTTAATGGCTCTTGAGTCTGTACACATTCTCCATCCTCCATCCTTCTTTGGACTCAAAAAAATTGGTACTATGCATGGACTCAAGATCTCTCTGACCAAACCCTTGTCTAACAATTCTTGGACTTGGTTCTTCACTTCCTCATTCTCTCGAGGTGTCAATCTGTATGCTTCTTTGTTTGAAAAACTTTCTCCTGGTATCAAGTCAATATGGTGGTTGATACTTCTGATGGGTGGCAATAAGTTAGACAACTCATCCACCACTATGTTAGCAAAATTATCCAACAATTCCTAAACTTCTTCAGAAAAATCATCCATTAAAGTACTTGTAAGGATAACTCTGGGTTTCCTCACCACAACGGACTGCATCTCTTGTTCTTTCTTGACTTCTTTCAGGAGTTCCTTCCTGCTCATGAGAAGTATGCTTGTGTTGAATTCCTCTTTCACTTTCTTCAACTCTATTGGCAACAACATGTGTGGTCTACCATTATTTTCCAAGGTGTATGTATTCTTCCTCCCATCATGAATGACATTCATGTCAAATTGCCATGGTCTTCCCAACAAAATATGGCATACATCCTTGGGAATTACATCGCATATAATTTCATCTCTATATCCTCCTATCTTAAATTCAACCAAGCATTGTTTAGTAACCATTACCTGGTGTCCTTTCTGCAATCATGAGACTTTGTATGGATTCAGATGTGCAGTTGTCTCCAGCTCCAATTTATCCACCATCTTTGTGGATACTGTTGGACACATCTACCACACTTA
>JZKD02S0930005.1:129467-147539 GCA_000966675.3 Picea glauca
TTTATTTTTTAAAGTTTGTAAATAAATTTTTAAGTGACCATTTGGGGTCCAATTTTGGGTTGTTTATTTACGTAGGGATTTGTTGTCAATGTCACAATTTCAATTAGGTCGTAAAGAGATATGATTTTCACGTTTAGGAAAAAACATTTTGTTTTACGTAGTATCACTTTTTGATTTAGGTGTTCATTTTAAGGTTTTTTTGAGCTACTGTTTGAGTTTCGAAGGCCATGTTTGAAAAATGTTGTAATTTTGACCGCATTTAAAAATATGGTGCTACCAGTAGCACCAATTTTTGATTTCGGGGTTGATTTTCACGTTTTTAATGCAAAAATATGGGTTTTAAGGGCTAGGGTTCTCGTTTTGAGGTCACAGTTCTCGTTAAATTGGTAACTTTGTTCTAAATGTTTTTTCTTGAATGGTATGGTCTCTTTATTTTGTTATTATCAATGGTGATTCAATATAAGGTGGTTTTGGCCAAGGCTAGTTAGGGAGTATAAGAGAATACACCCCTATCCTAGTTTCCACCATAATTGCCAAGTTTTTAAAGTTGTTTTGCAAGGGTATAGTTGAGGAAGGAAGAGGATTTAAACCCCTCATCTTCAAACCCTAGCTAGGTTACTTTCCTTGGAAAGTAAGAGGGTTTACACCCCCAGGGATTCAGTAATCCTAGCTCTTTCTTCTTGACCCCATTAACCCATAACTAAAGGCGCTAGTATTGCATTGGAGAAATAAAATATTGCATTGGGAAACATGATTTTTGGTCATTTTTACTTCTTGCAAAGTGGATTGTATTCCTTGTGCCTTGGGCACCTCACGGAAATTAGGGCGTCCACATCAAGGGGATACTTCTTGCTGCTGTTATAAAATTACATCTTCAGCCATTAGGGATGCAAAATAACTCTCTTATCAACCATTGGATTTTACTCAAAGTTTGCACACTTATTCTCCTTGGTCTAGCGCACATTTTGGAAAAGTTTGAGGGGTTTTGATTAGCTGATTTTGTTGTTGTAATACATTGAATGTTATATCCATAAGGCTGATATAATTTGTTGTAGGAAAGCATTTACAACAACCTTATTTTTTGTGCTAAGATCTTGGTCTTTCATCTTGAGTTTAGCTAGTATATAACTAGTATTTTTCTTGCTTATTATACTTGATCTCTAGCATTTATTTTGTAGCTTGCAATACCATTTTATTGCTGATATAATTTGATACTAACAACTTCTGTTAGGGACAACAAGCATAACTTGCTTGTCCAAGTGATCATACTGCAATATATGCTTGTTTGTCTTGTGTCTTGGGCAGGTTTTTCACCATTTGCAAGTTACTCAAAATACTTGACAACCCTTGGACCTTCTCAAGACCTTATTCCAAGACCTTCATAACATTTATACTTGACTTCTAGGGGCTTCATTTCCATCTTCATCCATATCCATGTCATTCTCCCTAGGGTCACTAGGATCACATCCATAGAGTAACCTAGTCACCCTTGAAGTGTGGGATCTACATCGAGGTGACATTGGGTGTAGTGTTCCTAAGTTGTAGCACTCAATTTTGTGGTTGGGTCAGGTTTTTCCCAACCTACAACCTGTGCTATAACATTTTGGCACTGTTTTTGGGGAGGATTTTGAATCCTCTTCGGAACACTAATGACACTTTAGGAAGATATCCCAAAGCCTTCCCCTTAGCTTGCCTGGTGACTCCACCCAAGGGACGTTCCCTTTCCAACTTCCTTGATGAACTCTCCTTGAAGTTCATTCGGCGACTCCACCTTCCATGAACCTATCTTTCCCTCTTTTCCCTTTCCATCCTTTGATCAACATTATTCTCATCGGGCGACTCCATTGAGGCCTTACCCTAAGTGATGGAACCATGGCCTCACAGGACTTACCCTGGGAATTCCATAATGTGTATCCTTCTCTGGATGTTCACAACATCCCTGGATATCCAAATCATTGCTCCGCTTACTGGAGGGAAAAATTCCCTAAATTTGACATTGATCCAGCTCTAGCAGTCACCCATGTCGTGAATATATGAAGTATTCTTCAAGCTTAAACGTGAAATATGAATATGTGTTGATGAAAATTTTTGTGTCTTCATTGGAATCAAGTAAAAAAGATTGGCTTGCACACTCATGTGATCAAAAGAGTATGCCTTCTTCTACAAAGATCATTGAATAATTTCTTAGGAATTATCGACCAACTACTCAAATTTTGCAAGATTATTTCCAAGTGCTCAAACACACTCTTTGCAGAGAAGGATTTCTGATTGATGATGAGACAATGGATGAAGAAGTGCTTGAAGGAAAAACATGTGAAGAAAACTACCAAGCACATCCCGAAGACGTTTATCATGTTGAATATCTAGATGAGACATTTGATGAAGATAAAGCATTTCCCCTTCCGCTTGATAAGAACATCCAGGCCTTTGATTCTCCTGCACATCAAGAAGAGAACATGATGAGTTATAATCCTTTTGAAATTTTTTATGATGCTTTGTTCCATGACTGTGGAAATGAAGAAAACTGCCAAAAATATCTCGATGAAGTTTCTCTTGCAAAAGGCCTAAGTAAGACATTGTTATCTACTTTCCCTTTCGAAGAAGACGAAGTTGTCTAGTCTCGTGAAGAAGTAATCAGCTTCTATGATGCAGATAAAATCATGGAGCAACCCCCAGACGTAGTTGATGATCAAATTGATAATTTCATACAGATTGGGAGATGTGGATGGGATTTCGGTTGTTTCATTTTTTACAGAGATCCTATCTACAACATTGAAGGCACATCTCATATAAAGAATAGAAAAATCATTTCTTCAGAGGATATCTTTTTACAACAAAATGGTCCATATATGTGCCAACCTGACGCAGTGTTTTCAAGATGATTTTCAACCACCATACTTAGAATTTGATAGACATCAAGTCATGTACCACCTAAAGCACTCTAAGGTACATACTACCAAACAAAATTACTTTCATGTTGAGACTTTGGATAGGAATTTGCAGACAAAGAAGAGACATTTCCTAAGTCTGACGGAGGAGTTTTTCTCTAAGGTTGTGCCTTACCCCGTTTCCTCTTGTTTGGGAAATCATAGTGTTTTATTTGGATCTCTTGTACTTTCTCATCCTTCAGGGAGAAATGATATTCTAAGTGAAGATGAAGACAAGCAGTCGTCTATGTATACTATCCCTCTTCAGAGATGGATTGATCAGGCTTATGGCTACACTTTCAGGGGGGATCATCAGGGTGATGGTTTCTCTTTCCAGCAGGATTTCCTCCCTCCCACCCATCTCCATGAGCTTTATTTCATGATCAATTATATATATATTTATTCTCATGATCATTTTGTGTTGGACTTATCTTTGTTGTTTCACATGATCAAGCTCAGGGGGAAATACTATGATGAGATGCTCAACCGATTGCACTAGTTGTACAACTTTACATGACATCATATATTGTCTGATCTCTAGGGCCCCAATGCTCCAGGTAAGTAGGTAAGTCATCTTTCTTTTCCTTGCATTTGCATCTTGACTTCTCATAATAGTTTAGATGCATTTTGTTGGCATAGGGGCAAACCCAAGGTTCAATGCTACAACATCGCACTGACAAAACCTTAACTACCGAACCTTTTGGCAACACCTGCGAAGCAGATGAAGTCTCACTCGAGGTAGAGGCAGGGGTGGTTGCAGGACTCCAGTGTCTACAACCTTAGCTGGGACACAGATATGTGATTACAATATTCTATCAAAGCACTTAGCAGTTACAATTCATCAGTATTTAACCATTATCTACTTCACAGTAAAAACTCTAATCACAAATCATCGTAGTATTCACCCAGATCTAGTTTATTCAAGCACTAAGAATATTCACATGGGTTAGATCTACCACTTATTGATATTATTAAGCACAAAGCATCAAAAATCTATCTATCATTTATCTATGCCAAAGCACTAAGCAAGTAAACACATAGCACATCAATACATCGCACAAAGCATAACAACACAAGATATACGTGGTTCACCCCAGTGTGGGGCTACGTCCACCAACTCTTCTCTTCTTTATTAGGCTCTTCCAATCTTCTTACATGCACCAAGCCACAAATCCAACTTCGCATAGGACATGAGATCTGCACGCACCTCGCCAGATCCTCCTTCCCCAAGTTAGGTCATAGCACAAAGACTTACACAGTTTGTGCACAAACCCTCTTACACAACACTCACACTTATCTCTGCAAACCTTAACACGTTCATGCACAAAGCCAACTAGCCTTGCACTAAGCCGATCAATGACTATTAACTACTAGGTCTCTTTATTACATCGCCTAGCCACTTATTTATACATTACAAAAAGGGCCTAAACATGGGTAAACCCATGGGCCGACATCCCCATACCCATTACATAATCCCAGAACCCAAAAATCCCTGAAAAGGGGTCGAGATCCCGCAATCTACGCTTCGACTTGCGCTCCATCTTCGATAGCTTGTAGAAGTCCCAAAAGTAGGTCAAACATGACCAAGGATCCTCAAAACTTGGTCAAGGTCCAACAAGCCCCCAACACTCACCTGTGACTCATCCCGAGTCACTCTGATCTGGGTAGCTCTGCTTCAAAATCCTTGAGCTTGGCTCGAGCTTCCTCGACCTGTTTTTGCGCCAAGTCCTCCTGCTTGGACAATTCCTGGATAACTGCTTTGTTGACAGGCCCCTCTAAGCATTGTTCAACTGCAGTGACAACTTGTTCCAGTTCTTCTCCTCGGCCTTCAATCTCTGCGAATAGTTGGAAAGCCTCATCCTGTATTGGTTGGATCCTCTGAGTCACTTCCATGGCTTTGCTCTGAATGACGTGGACCTGATGTTGAGTAGTGCACTGTTATGATATCTCAGCAGAGTTCCAGTTTTGCAAACCTTCCTTTTGCGAAGTCCCTTCTGGAACATTCTATAGATTTTCTATCTTTTCTCTTTTCTTACTGAGCTTTCTAGCCTTATTCCCTGTGATATTTGTCTCGGTATTCCTCTTTCCATTCTAATTCTTATCTCCTTTTAGCATAGTAACTTCACGTTGTTGATGGTCTTTTGTAGGGTTTAAGGGAAATACTTCTTCTTTGTCTGGGGTAGGTGCTTCACTCTTCTGTGAGTCTTCTTGTGTTCTTTCGACATCCAAGTTTCTAGTTCTGAACAACTTTGATCTGTTCTCCTATTCTTCAATCAAGTTTTCTATCCTTCTAGTCATGAAATATTTTAATTTTTTCTTCTTCTATTCTAAGTCTTCCTCTTCTTTTCTTCTGGCCCGATCTCTCTCAATCCAATTTTTTCCTAGTAATATAGAAAATGGGGCGTTGTTCTCAATAAATTTAACAACCTCAAAATCTTCCTCTGTCAAAGTTCCATGAGCTCTCATAGATAGCTGGGTGAGTCTCCACATAGGGTTATCAATTTTCCTCTAAATAATCCTATTCCTCCTAATGAAGGGATCATAGAAGGCTTTCCCAAAATTTCCCAAGTTATTTCTGTCATGATATTCATCCGTGTTCCCTCATCCAGAACACAGTCAATGTCGAAGTCTCCTATTCGTGTTTCTATGCATTCTTTTTCTTTGAAGATCTCTGATAAGTTGATATTTCTGTGACCATTTAAGGTGTCTTTCATTTGTAGCAATACATTCTCTGATTCTTTCTGGGGTTCTTCCATGGTCTTAGTTTCTCGATCTTCCTCAGGGTTTTCTTGTATCATATTCATTCTTTCAACCTTAGCAATCATTCTAGGGAAATCCAAAACTTCATGGTCCATAGCTTGACAACAAAAACAACTAGGTCTTTTACTAGGGCATTGCTTAGCAAGATGTCCCAGTCTTCTGCAATTATAACAAAGGGTTAATATTCTTTTTCTTTGAAATGATCCCCAACCTTTCCTGTACTACACACTAGGATCATAGTAGCTAACCTGCAAAAAATTCTTTCTAGGGTCCTGCATCCATTTGTTAGTCCAAACATTCTTTCTGTGTATAGGAATAACACATCTTTCATTATTTCTATTAAATCTACTCATATCAAACCTTCTTTCGTTTAGTTGTGCCCTATTTTTAGAGCCAGGACAAAATTTATCAAACATACCTAGATCCATTCTTTTGAAACAAAAATTTCCACTTATCTTACCTTTTTCAATCAAAACTTTTCACTATTCTTACCTTTAAAAAAGCACAAAGCTTTAAGATCTTACCTCTTTTCTTCATATCTGACCTTTCTTCTTAGTACAAATATTTACAGGTCAAGTAGAATACTGCGTGCTAGGGCAACAGATCTACGCATGGAACTTTCTCTTTTCTTCAGTTCCCAACAACCACAGTTTTGGGTCTCGGAAAAAGAACCATTTGTTGGCACAAGGGCAGACCTAGGGTTCAACGCTACAACAACGCACCAAAAAAAACCTAACTACCAGCCCTTTCGGAAACACCTATGAAGTAGATGAAGTCTCACCCGAGGTAGAGGCAAGGGTGGTTGCAGGACTACAACGTCTACAACCTTAGCTGGGACATAGATATGTGATTACAGTATCCTATCAAAGCACTTAGCAGTTACAGTTCATCAATATTTAACCATTATCTACTTCGCAGTAAAAACCTTATCACAAAGCATCGCAGTATTCACCCAGATCTAGTATATTCAAGCACTAAGAATATTCACATGGGTTAGATCTAGCACTTATTCATATTATTAAGAACAAAGCATCAACATATCTATCTATCATTTATCTATACCAAAGCACTAAGAAAGTAAACACATAACACATCAATACATTGCACAAAGTATAACAACACAGGATATACATGGTTTACCCTAGTGTGGGGCTACGTCCACCAACTCTTCTCTTCTTTATTAGGCTCTTCCAATCTTCTTACATGCACCAAGCCACAAATCCAACTCTGCATAGGACAAGAGATCTGTGCGCACCTCACCAGATCCTCCTTCCCTGAGTTAGGTCATAACACAAAGCCTTACACAATTTGTGCACAAAACCTCTTACACAACACTCGCACTTAGCTCTGCAAACCTTAACATGTTTGTGCACAAAGCCAACTAGCCTTGAACTAAGTCGATCAATGACTAGTAACTACTAGGTCTCTTTCTTACATCACCTAGCTACTTATTTATACATTACAAAAAGGGCCTAAACATCGGTAAACCCATGGGCCGAAATCCCCATACCCGTTAAATAATCCCAAAACCCAAAAATCCCTAAAAAGGGGCCGAGATCCCGCGATCTCAGCTTCGATTTGCGCTCCACCTTCAAAATCCTGTCGAAGTCCCAAAAGTAGGTCAAACATGACCAAGGATACTCAAAACTTGGTCAAGGGCCAACACATTTCATTTTCATTTTTCTCTACTTGCATATTGATTTCATGCTTAGCTTATAAATTTTTGAAAAAATGTCAATATTTTTCTTTTCTAGATTAATTTCCATCTGGATTTATATATATATGGATTAAGGGTGATAACACCACCCTAGATGCTTTGATCCCTTTGTCTGAGTTTTTTGGACCAAGAGATGTTTCGGTTCTCATGCACTCTACGACAAGCACATGTCCCCAAGTAGGAGCCATATGTCATCCCCATTTTGTGGATAACTAAGGAGATTATGTCTCAAGGCTCTTAGGTTGCAGATATGGAGTGTTGAGAGAATACATGACTGACAATATCCTTTTGCACAGATGGAGACCCCCTCACCACCATAGATGGTTACAGATTTCCAGATGGCATCCACCACATCAGCTGGCTTCTGGAAGGAAGTGGGCTTTGCTCCATGAGGTACAAGTCAATATTATGGTGATAATCATTTCAATATTTAATCCATTTGAGTATGTTCTATCTTAGATTGCTCTAGATTTCATGATATATGCTTGGACATTATGCCTTTTCCCTACTTCACCTTTTTGGTTGACATTGTGCCCTAGTAATTGGTCTTCCTTTGGGATGGTTTTGCTACTAGGAACTCCCTTTAAGGGACATCATACCGTTATCAACCATACTTACCACTTTCCATCACTGTTCACCCATCATTACCTTATCTCTTGGGATTTTAGGGTGTATTGACTCAAGAAGGGGTTGTCCCTCATTCTATGGGAAGAAGGGGCTGAAGGCCCAATGATCTGAATTTATGCAGGAACGCAAAAAAATACACAAATAACCATGAATACAAATATGCAACGGAAATAACACTTCATTTCATTAATATCAAAGAACTGAAATTTGTTTATAGACATAACAAAAATAAACTAGCCAGGGCATTGGTAGCTTATCTCCGAGAAGAGATGTGGTGGCTACAATCCTATGAACTCTGTGTTACAATGAGGCTCAAAGGCCTATATATTATTGAGAAACAATGGAAACCTTAAACATCCAAAAACATAACCCTAGGAGATGAAATGTCAGAATATGGGCCCCGTCGGGGTAAATTGGTACATCAATTTCCTGGGGTCGTAACTTTGGCATACTATCTTCGTTTGATGCATATGATACATTGTTAGAAAGATCTATCTGAGGAATACAACTGCTTACTGTGAATGTCATGGCCTAGATTGAACTAATATTCATTAGAGGTTTGATGCCCAAAAAACATCGTTTAGGGCCTCAAAATGGCTCCGAAAGTTCAGGACCTGAAAAACTGCCAAAAATAGTAAATTGTGCTACAATTAAGGAAACTGAAAAACTGAAAGAAACAATGGTGGGGGTCCAAGTGGAATAGGCGGGTGGCCACCAATATCCACCTCAATCATTCCTCCCCCCTTAGGAAGCAATGGTCCCCATTGCATTGAGTTCCTACATGAGATGAGGAAACTTCTGGTGAACTTGGTCCCTGGTGAGCCACTTGCCCTGGTGAAGGAGTTGGCCTGCTTTGACAACTCGATATAGTTGGATCCTCTACTATTGGGTGTTCTTGATCTGTGTGTCCATAATCTGATCAGTTGTGGCTTATTCCATGCAGTCTGGTTTTAACTCTGTTGGTGTGAGTTGTTTTTCCATGTTGGATGTGTCTAGTAGAGGTGGAAAGTAAGGCCAAAGGTGGTCCACATTGAACACTGGGTGCATACTAAGGAATGGTGGGGTACTGAAATCGAAGGTATTGTCCCCTATAGCCTTAGTGATGGTGTATGGTCCATATCGAAGCGGGCGAATCTTGCAGGGGGATCCAGCGAGGCGCTCCTTCTGCAAATGTAGCCACACTTTGTCACCCACCTGGAAGTTGTGTTGCACCCGATGTTGATCATGTCATTGCTTCTAATTAGCATTGTCTCTGTTCAATATGTCATGAACCTATTGGAAAATGTGTTGAATATGCTCAATGAAGTTGTTCACCTTGGTAGCTTTAGACTGGACTTGAGCCGAATCAGCCTGAGTAGCTGTAAATGGTATGGTTACATCAATGGGACATAGTGGTTGGAATACCAATCCCACCTGAAAGGGGTTGTGGTCGATTGAGCTATGGAGGGCCCAATTATAGCTATGTTTCACATAGGGTAGGCTCTCATCCCATGTGCATGGATTCTTTGAGTTGTACATGTACGATCATCCTGTTGACGACCTCTATCTGGCCATCAGTTTGGGGATGGAAAGTTGTGGACTTGGTGAGCTTGGTGTCTAGCATTGACCAGAGGCTGGACCAAAATGTATTGAGGAACCTGTTGTCCTGATATGAGATGATAGACTGTGGGATCCCTAAGTGTACCCACACTCATTCAAAGAAGAGTTTAGCAGTGACTTCTATTGTGATATTCTTCTTGCAGTCCACCATAATGGCCATCTTCGAGAATCTATTGATGAACATGAAAACACAGTCGTTTCCATTCTTAGTAGAAGGAAGGCCTGACATGTAATCCATGGAGATGGATTCCCAAGGTCGACTAGGGGTAGGCAGCGGACTATAGAGGCCTTACTTCTTGATGGTCAGTTTGGCAATGGTGTAGGAAGTGCAGGATCTAATGTACTTCCTGACATCCTGTCGAAGGTTTGGCCAACATAAATAATTCTGCAGTACTGCCACTATTTTCTCGACCGTGAAATGCCCAGCGACCCGACTATAGTGTGCTTCCCAAATTATCTTGGCACACTTGCTTGAAGGAACACAAAGGTGTCCCAGGTGACATAGTAGTGCTTACTGGAGGTGAAAATTTGGAAGTTGGTTACCCACCAAGAGTGTCTTGTATGTGTGGCCGAAATATGGATCTCTCTTGTAGAGAAGTGACCAATCAAAAGTCTCATGCCCACAAGAGTTGAGCACGGTGGTTATTGTCACGATCGATGGTTGACTGAGGCAGTCTATAACATTATTGGTGTTGTTGTTGTTGTAATTGATGTTCAAATAAAATTGTTGCAGATATGTGGACCAATTATGATGGTGATCATTATGCAAGTTCCCTTGTGTCTATATGAATTGTAGAGGTTGGTGGTTTGTGTGGATGATCGTTTCCTTCCCCAAAATGTAATGCTTTCATTGTTGGCAAGCCTGCACAATGGAATACATTTCTTTGTCATAAGTGCAATACTTTTAGACTGTGTAGGACAATGTCACATTATGATATGTCATTGGATGCCCTTGTTGAGTAAGGACTTCCCCAATAGCATAGTCAGAGGCATCTGTCTCGATCTCAAATGGTTGTTGCAAGTCTGGTAATGTGAGCACTGGGGCACAACAAAGGCAATGTTTCAATTCTACGAACGCCTTCTGTTGAGATTTCGACCAAAATAATTTTTCTTTCACTCCTCCCTTGGTGACTTGATTCAAGGGCCAAGTGATATGAGAGAATCCCAACACGAACTTGAGGTAGAAATTAGCAAGACCCATAAAGTTGTGAAGCTCTATTAGAGTGGTCGGGGTTGGCCAATCTCGGATGACTTGGATCTTGGTTGGATCCACATGCACCCCACGCTCATCAATAATGTATCCCAAAAGTGCACTTCTCCAAATTGGCACACAACTTTTTTTTCTGAAGTGTTTGGAGGACCTGTTGGATGTGGTGGAGGTGCTCTTCCCAAGTCTGGTTGAAGATCAGGATGTCATCCAAGTACACTACTAAAAATGAGTTGGTGAATGGAAGCAAGATGTCATCCATCAGCCTCATGAAGGTTGCGGGAGCATTTTTCAACCCGAAAGGCATGACCAACCATTCGAAAAGGCCCTCCTTGGCTTTGAAGGAAATCTTCCACACATCGAACGGTTCGATTGGTACCTGGTGATACCAGGACTTCAAGTTGATCTTGTTGAAATATTTATCTCCTTTGAGTTGGTCCAGAAGGTCATCAATCTGTGGGATTGGGTACCTATTCCATACAATGACCTTATTCTGTGCCCGATAGTCAATACAGAGTCTCCAAGTCCCATCCTTCGTCTGCACCAACACGATCGATCTCCCATAGGGAGATGAACTTGGCCAGATGTGACCTTTCTGCAGCAAATCCTGAATCTGCCTCTTGATTTCATCGTTCTCCATAACAGAGAATTGATAGATCGGTCCATTGGGTAGCGACACACCTAGGGTCAGATCGATGGGGTTCTTAACCAGACAGTGTAGAGGCACCCCTGCGGGTGAGGTGAATATGTTCTGGTAATCCTCCATGACCTTGTCCATTTATTGTTGTCATGTAGAGGATCCATGTTTGGAGGTCATGGCCACAATATTCTTCTTTCTCTGAGGTCGAATTATCAGGAATTTTTTTTTCCTAGTTTTGGAAATGAGCTTACTGCATTGTTTTGCAGTAACCAAAGAGATAGAGACAGGCAGTGGTATAACCTTTGGTATCCTGTACAACTTATTTCCCAAGGTAATAATAATAGTGCGAGGTTGGGACTCATACACAACATGTTGCTTCCACAAGTATTGTTGGCCTAATAATACATCACAAACATCAAGAGGAGCAATGTCAGATAATACCTCATCGGTGAAGGGCTTGATGTTGTAGGGAAGGCGACACTATTGGCTGATGCGGAGATCCCATACTTGGTGAAGCCACTCGATGGTGTACGACTGTGCGTGTGCTATTTTTGGCAAGCCCAAACACTTGACGACCTTTGCTAAAATGAGGTTCTTTTGGCTCCAACTGTCGACAATAAACTGTAGTGGGGAACCCTTTACCCACATCTGGAATTGGAAGAGACACTCCTCCTCCTCTGGATCTTTCGGTTCTCCCTTTTGGATCTTTGTGGTGGAAATGATGACGTTGGGATCTGCATCGATAATATTCTTCCTTATTTCATTCCCCTTCTCAGGTTCCGATTCAGTGTCGGAGCATGCATCTGATTCAAAATCCCTCATCTCGGCCACCAGTGACTGTTTGGCCCGACACTCACTTTTGTTGTGAGTGGAGATCTTATGGAACTCACAACACTTTCCTGTGTCCTTCGGCTTCACATTGTTTTTACTTTCTTATGGCTTTGGAAGGTTGTCTTGAGTCTCCATGCCTTGGATTTTTTATTTGTTATGTGGTTTGGGGGCACCTTTCGCTTGTTTTTGATTCATAGATCCAAAGTCTCGCTTCTTCTGTTTGAATTTCTGCTCAATCTTGGCAGCATACCGGTATGTCGTACCAAACGAGGAGATGTCGAGGAACTCCATTTCCTCCTGAATGTATATATGTAGACAACTTTGGTACTTCAACACCAAATGTTTCTCTTAATATTTGATACCCAACTTTGTGCACAGGGTATGGAACAGATTCGTCAGCTCATGCAAATCTTGATCCCTTTGTTGCCATAGCGTAGTCCATTGTATGTACTTGTCCTCATAGCTCCCCACGGGATAATATTGTTCCTTGATGGAATCTTGGAAAGAATTAAAAGTGGGTACGATCGAGAACAAAGAGTTTTCCTCCTCCGATCCTTGTCCTTTTTCTCACAGTAGGTTTCCCACCAGTCCTTGACATGGTGGGCGACTTTGAGCAGTGAAAAAATAATCTTCTCTCGGTTGAAAAAGTCATGAACCCATAAATATCCTTCTAATAGATTCAACCATCTATCTATGACATCTACATCAATTTGGCCATCAAATATGGGAATGCCAAAGTTTACTTGTACCTTAAAAGGGGTTGCGCCTCCAAAGTGGCTGCTGGATGCAGATGCACTGCTAGTGGGAAATCGTTGAAGGATCTGGGTGAAGTTATCCATCATTGCATTCCTTTGTTTTTCAAGGGCCTTCTCGAGCAATATTTTGATAGGATCTCATGCTACCTCATATTTCCTTTTGTCCGCCATGGGCGGCCGTCAGGGTTTGCGAGGCTGATCTTGTAAAGGTTCAACCAGATCGAGTCCTAACTCCTTATACCCCGACCTCGTTGGGGACATGAAAAGAAGGATCGAGAAAGAGCAAATTGCTCTGATACCGCTGATTCAAATTTATGCAAAAATGCAACAGAATACACAAATAACCATGAAGACAAAGATGCAGCAGAAATAACACTTGATTTCATTAATATCAAAGAACTAAAATTTGTTTACAAACATAATAGAAACTAACTAGCTAGGGTCCTGGTAGCTTATCTACGAGAAGAGATGTGGCAGCTACAGGCCTCTGAAATCTATGTTATAATGAGGCTCAAAGGCCTATATATTATTGAGAAACAATGGAAACCCTAAACATCCAAAAACATAACCCTAGGAGATGAAACACCAGAATATGGGCCCTGTCGGGGTAAATTGGTACATCAATTTCCCGGGGTCGTAACTTTGGCATACTATCTTCGTTTGACGCATCTGATACATCATTAGAAAGATATATCCGATGAATACAACTTCTAATTACAAATATCATGGTTCGAAGTAGCTAATATTCATTGGAGGTTTTATGCCCAAAAAACGTCGTTTAGGGCCTCAAAACGACTCTGGAAGTTCAGGACCCGAAAAACTGCCAAAAATAGTAAATTGTGCTACAACTAAGGAAACTAAAAAACTAAAAGAAATAATGGTTGGGGTCCAAGTGGAATAGGTGGGTGGCCACCAATATCCACCTGAATCATCGAGATGGATTGATTTTGGGTAAAAGATAAAAGCCTTGTATGAAACTTCTATATGATTCACCTAGGTATCACCTAAGAAAGAAATGGAACACTTATCTTTGAGTAAAGGGGGACCCACAATGAAATATGATTTAAAATGATTAAAAGGTTAGTTGAAGGATAGAAACTCTCATCATGAGATGATATATCACGTCCATGAATATATAGTGGTATGACATTACCATCATCTGGTCACGAAACCGGGGTAATGGCTCTAAGTTGCATGGTTGAGAGAAAGGGGGTCTCATCACGAGCCAACCTTCTCATCTCCACTAGGTGTTTGTGGGTGACATTGCCATTATCTGAACACCATGCCAGGGCAGTGGCCTTTAACCTTCCCTTAAAATTATGAAACTATAAAATAATGGCAAATAATGGGCTTGGAAAAAATGCATTGCGGACGAAGGTACCACACACCCTCTACAAAGGCACCCATGAATGAGACACTACGACTTGTTGTATGTCATGATCCCTATGCCCATTAAGTCTTGACCCCAACCAAATCACCCAATTTACATGGCTTAGAGAAGGATCTCTTGGAAACTTTCCTTGACCTAGGGCAAGATATACCCAATAGGACACCTCGTCAACCTTCCCATATTCAAGCTTGACAAGTCGCATAATGTCTTTGAGAAATTAACTATTTGATATAGTGATCTTTGATGCACATGATTAGGTGGCTCATTTATTGATTGGATTCAATTATTATGATGTTATTAGTTGATATCCTTTGAGGATGTGCTTATTTTTCTTTGCAGGACCTAGTTGGTGGACAGTTTTGGAAGAACAAGCCTAGCTTGGGCTTCCATGGGGCTTGAAGCCTACAGGTGGATGCCAAGGATCCCCATGTCGGATGAGAAAAATAAAACTTGAAAGGCCTAGAAAATGACTCGGACTATGTAGCATATCCCCCACATGCCAAACGTTTTTCCTAGGAGAGGCAAAATGTCTCTTTTTTTAGCATGGCGTCACCTAAGGGGGTTAGGGCATGGTGGTGTGGTGACATGCAATGGCACATGGACGTTTTGAGGGAATAATGAAGGAAGTGGTCATATTTATTAATATATGGATTTGGGAAGCCCCTCCACTCTACTCCATCACCAACGAACTCCTCTTTGTGCCAAAACGTCCCCTAAAGCGGTGACGTCGATATGAATTAGGGTTTTTCTTATGTGCAAAAGTGAATTTTTAATGAATTTTTTAATGTTACTTTGTTAAGGGGGAAATATTAGGGTTGTTGACCCCTAGTTTTGTGTTTTACCCCTAAATATGTGGACAAGTCACCTTGGTGACATTTTGTATAAATAAGAGATCATAAGATCTCATTTTAACATAACTCTTCCTCTTGTGAGAAGTACTTGGTCTGAAATTTTTGCTATACTTGGAGTATTTTGCCTCTTGTGGTATGGAAAATTGATTTTGGGTTATTTTTTGATGAGGATGATGGTGCAATATCATTTGAAGGTCACTCTCTTTCTTTTGTGGAGGTTTACTTTGGAATCTAAATGCTTTTTCTTGAATGGTTCCACCATAATTATCAAGCTTTTAAAGTTGTTTTGCAAGGGTTTAGTTGAGGAAGTAAGAGGATTTACACCCATAATATTCAAACCCTATATAGGATACTTTAATTGGGAAGTAATATGGTTTACACCCCCAAGGATTTAGTAACCCTAGCTCTTTCTTCTTAACCCCATTAACCCATAACTAAAGGCACTAATCTTGCGTTGGATAAATAAAATAGTGCATTGGGAAACATGATTTTTGGTCATTTTTACTTCTTGTAAATTAGATTGTATTCATTGTGCCTTTGGAACCTCAGATCCACTAGGGAATCCCCATCAAGGGGCTACTTATTTCTGTTGTTATAAAATTACATATTTATCCATTAGGGCTGCAGAAACCCTAACTCATTTTCTTAATAACTCTCTTATCAACCATTGGATTTTGCTCAAAGTTTTTACACCTATTCTCTTTGGTCTAGCACACTTTTTGGAAAATTTTGAGGTATTTTCATTGGCTGATTTTGTTGTTGTAATACATTGAATGTTACATACACAAGGCTGAAATAATTTTCTGCAGATAAGTGTTTACAACAGCCTTATCGTTTGTGATAAGATCTTGGTCTTTCATCTTGATTTTAGCTAGTATTTAACTAGTGTTTCTATTGCATATTATACTTGATCTCTAGCATTTATTTTGAAGCTTGAAATATCATTTTATTTCTGATATACTTTGTTACTAACAACTGTTATTAAGGACATCAAGCTTAACTTTCTTTTCCAAGTGATCATACTGCAATATATGCTTATAAATACTTAGCAACCCTTGGAACTTATGAAGACATTATTCCAATACCTTAATACCATTTAGATTTGACTTCTAGGGGCTACATTTCCATATTCATTCATCTCCATCTCATTCCCCCTAGGGTCATCGGGATCGCCTCCCTAGAGTGAACTAGTCACCCTTGAAGTGTGGGACCTACATCGAGGTGACATTGGGTGTAGTGTTCCTAAGTTGTAGCATTTTCTTTTGTGGTTGGGTTGGGATTTTCTCAACATACAAATTGTGCTATAACATTTTGGCATCGTTTCCAAGGAGGATTTTGAATCCTCTTTAGAACCTTAACGACACTTTGGAAATCTATCCCAAATCCTTCCCCTTAGATTGCATGATGAATCCACCCAAGGGACATTGTAAGGCCTGCCTATTTCAGGGCTCAAAATAAATATAAATCTACAATCTAAGGGGAAGGATCTCCTAATTTAATGACTGTAATTTAGTTTAGAATTGTCTTTCTACAAGGAATAATCTGGTAGATATACAGTATAAGAACAAAAACAACATAATAACAACATATCAACTAGTAAAATGCATAAAATGTGTACCTCGACCTACATGTTGGTATATTTATCCCCTTTATTGTTTTCTTATTCTCTTGCCCAAACTTTCCAACTGAATATTAACCTCCCAACCAACTAGGAACAACCTCTTCGACTCCCTAGCTCCAGGAATCCTTGCGTTTTTCTGCCCCCCAAGCCTAAAGTTCCCAGCAACAACAGTTCCCTATGAGAGTTCCCAAGACAATTTGTTCTCCCAATTTTCCTCCTCCTCTTGTTCCTCTTGCATAATTTTTCCAAAACAAAAATGAGACCCTTCTCTAAGTCCCCTCCTCTCTTCCTTATCCTACCCTCTCATTCAATTCCCCAACTACCTTACCCACCCTCATTAATTCCCCAACATCCTTATCCCTTCATTAATTACTTCACCTACCTTTTAATAATAAAACAATAAAAGACTTATTTATTTTAATAAAAATAAATAAATTTAAATTAACAACTATGAAAATTAAGTAATCGATTTGGGCTGTTACATACATCCACCCTTCAAGAAACTTCATCTCGAAGTTAGAGTAATTTAGAATACAAGAGTAATGACACATGATTCATACATCCAGATTGTTGAGGAAAATATATGAAATGATCTTACTCAAGCATTTTTAGATGCTTCTTGGCTAAAGAAAAATAGACGAGAATATCACCCTATGTTTATAGCCAACAAAAATAACATCCTAACTCACAAGTATTAATTACAAGTGCTTAGGCTAGTCTTTTATCAATAAAAAGCTTGCTAGAAATTTACTTTTTATATAATTTTCTGAATATAACAGTTGCTGAAATAAATTTAAAGACATAAGTAAAAATACCAAGATGATAATCAAGATAGATTAGATATAAAGAAATCTGTTATTTCATTCCAATTCACCAGAGAGTCATTCCTTTACAAAATTTCATGAAGAAATTTAGGACCAAAGTCAAACTTAGACATCCTCGATGGAACATACAAATTGTTGGTTGTGGAGCCTGATTATCTTCCTGATTCAGAGGTCCTTTCTTTTAGTTGTATTTATACCCCATGAAGTATTTACACCCCAAAAGTATGTACACTCTTCCACGCGGGGGAGTGCAGGGGGGGGTACCCCCTTTGTGGGGTCTGGGGGGGCTATCCCCCCAACTGGGGGGTCTAGGGGAAAGAGGG
>JZKD02S0930005.1:150320-166114 GCA_000966675.3 Picea glauca
GTAAAGTGGATTCTCAGGTATTTGAGAGGTACTACTACTCATGCATTATGTTTTGGAGGTTCAGACACTTTTCTACAGGAATATGTTGATTCAGATATGGCAGGTGATAAAGACAAAAGGAGGAGCACCAAAGGGTATGTTTTTACTATAGGTGGAACAACAGTAAGTTGGATTTCAAAACTGCAAAATTTTGTTTCACTTTCGACAACAGAGGCAGAGTATGTTTCTGCTACAGAGGCTAGCAAAGAGATGATTTGGTTATAGAGGTTTATGGAGGAATTGGGAAAGAAGCAGGAGAATAGTAGGTTGTACTGTGATAGTGAGAGTGCAATTCATCTTGCAAAGAACTCAACCTTTCATTCGAAGACTAAGCATATACAGTTGAGGTACCATTTCATACGATCTGCCTTGGAAGATTGACATTTGAAGTTGGAAAAGATACACACTAGCCAAAATCCTGCAGACATGTTAACAAAGGGAGTAACCAAAGATAAACTGAGTTCCTGCTCAGTTTCAGTTGGTCTTCAAGAATGAATACGAAGATGAGAAATTTGCCAGGTTCAAGAAGGTTAAGAGTCCAACATATACAACAGCGGTGGAGTTGTTAAGATCAGTCTCCAAGTGGGAGATTATTGGTTGTGGAGCCCGATTATCTTCCTGATTCATAGGTCCTTGCTTTCAGCTGTATTTATACCCCATGAAGCATTTACACCCCAAAATTATATACACTTTTCCACACGGGGGACTGTAAAGGGGGGTACCCCCTCTGCGGGGTCTGGGTGGGCTATCCCCCCAGCTGGGGGGTCTGGGGGAAAGCGGACCCCCAGCGGGGGTTTGGGGGCAAAGCCCCCAAAGGAAAAATTGCCTTGTAAATGTATATTGTAATTTCATTGTAAATCTGGACCATTCATTATAAGGTCACAGATCTAACGATAGAGATTATGTTAGGGATTTTTTTCCTAGAAGGAAACCCTCTTTTATGAGGGAAATGTATTGCGGCTATGGTAGATGGCGAATATTGTATTCTGAGAGAGGAGACTGTGAGAGAAAGAAGAGGAAGTTACATCGGGTTTTGCTGTAGGCTGTATCCCTTCATTTGCTGGATAATAATAAAGGAAGGACCTAGCAATTTCTCTGGTGGATGTATCCCACACTGGGTGAACCACGTAAATCCGTGTCTCTCTTGTATTGTGTATCTTCTGTGTTTTGTTTCCGCATTTGTTTTATTTTATTGCTCCGCGGTCCTGTTTTTCTAACACAAAAGGACCTCCGACAGAAAATAAAAAACTGAATTCTAAAAGCTAGATCATCTTGCCACAGATTGCTTCCCACTCGACTCTGCACAATAGCCTTTGTCACTCATGAAAACTAATTCAAAAATAGACAAGTCTACACAGACTATAAAAGATAGATCAAGACCTCTGAAAAACAAGTGTATGAATGATGTAATTCAACCCCGAATCTTGTTGTCTACAATAAGACCCTGCTATCATAAAAAGAATTAGGCTTGTGATAAATTAAGGAATGAATGAAAACTGAACTATCTCCGCATAAACTCAAAGAGAAAACCTTAGTATGCTTCTCCTTCTATCTCCTTTGTTCCTCCCTTTCCTTTTTCCTTTAAACAAATTAGAATTGGTTGAAGTAGTTGAACCAACTCATTAGTTAAGTTAATTAAAAGACTCAACCAACATTTAGTTAGAGGGAAAAGTAATAATCATAACAAGGGTTATAAATAAATAATAACTAGTAGGTGGGACCCCTTGTGACTCCCTTTAGCTCTTAACAATCATAACATACTAGTTAATTAAGAAAAACACACCTCCTTGCGACTCCCATCCATATTAACATTTGACAATTAATCTCAAAATATTTGAAATTATCTTCAAAAAATATATTACTCATATATCCAAAGAAAACATGTTGTCCAAAATTTCTAAAGTCAACCGTCATCAACCATAAATAACATAACAACTCAAAAACCATATTTCACACTCTGAGATGCAATCTTCCATTGATTTTTGTTGTCACCCTTCGATTTTCCTGAATTTTCCTTTGGATGCACTGAACCTTTAGGCCTAATCTCATTGATCACATGGGAACAACTGTCCCTCAAATGAATACAAGAATACATGGATTTTTCAGAGCCATTGGAGGGCGAGGAAGGGGAAGTAATGAATTTTCCTTTGTCAAGGGCATGGTGGGCCTTAGTTTTCAATCTTTTGCTAGCATGGGAGGACTGCACTGGCAAGTGGTCAGGTGCATCTTAGAAAATCTGATTGTTAGGCGGAGGAGCAGGAAAAGACAAATTGGTCCAGCCACGATGTTGGGAGACTGTCGGGTGGACAATCTCTTTCCATCCATCATTTATGGGAACCTTGGGTTGCAATGAGACATGAGGGGGCACAAGAATACTAGGGGTTTGCGGAACTTGGAAGGGAGGCCTTTCAAACCTAGGCTGGACCACCCCTTGCCCGATCCAATTGAAAAATTTGGCCTGAAAAAATTGACCTAACTCTTGTGAGTCAATGTCAAAATGTATGGAGAACCTTGGTCTTCTTGGGCCTCTATTCCAGTTACCTCTCCCACTGTTTCCTTTGCCATGTCTACCTCGGCTGAAAAAACTCATTCCTGCATGTATGATTGATTAGCAAATAGTCTTTTAAATAACCATACATGACAACTCTTTAAAAATATGAAATAGATTTTGGCTCAACAACGTATCAGACTCATGCAATCCAATCCATACAAACTGTTAAACTCTTTGTCAATGAGCAGGGGGTGAACAAAGGGTTCTAGGATATTCGAGGGGCTTGTATTGAGTGAAACATGATACAATGAGGGGGGAAAAGAAAATGGTTACTACTCAAAGACAACAACAATCAACTATAATGAAACCAAAGAAAACATTCACTGTAATCCAACCAAGACAATGTAACTTCCAACTGCTTCAATACATAATTCTTCTTGACTGTAATCAATTTTAGAATAGGTAGTGAAAACTGAATGTGGGAAAGTGATGGGGTTGTAATTAGCGAAAAGCGAAATAATGCTAGGGAAGGAGAGCGATTACTATTCATAAAATTAATCAAGTGATCCATAAACCCCTCAGGAAAAAGGAAACACCTCAACCAAATGACCAGTGAGACCCAAAACAATTACTGTGTAAAGTTCAAACAATTTTGTGCATTTACTTGCTCACTATTTGAAATAAAATACTTAAGACAGTGTCATCAACAAGACAATATGCATTCCACAACAATTTGTAAGGGAGCTCTATTTTTCTCAATTATTCATTTAAGATTTGAGCAATTTCCAAATGAATACACAGTCAATACTTCCATTCTTCTCATCAACCACTTCCAACCATTTCAATCATCAAAAACAAACATGAAAATGTGCTCTATTATGTCTCTTAATTCATTTAATAATTAAATTGCAATGAGGTTATATTGTCACAACACTCATGCCTATCACCGTTAAGCTGCATGATAATCATTTAACATACATAGTGGATAGTCCACACAATGACCCATATTAAGAATGCAAAGATCTTGCCTTTCCATTTAAACAACAATCGATACTTCAACCTATGCTATGTTGTGGAATACACAACTATTAGACAGAACACAATTGTGTTTCTGTGACTGTATAGGTCCAACTTTACTTGACTCTAAACATTTAAAATTCTTTGATATCCATAAAACACAACGAAGCAGCTATAACATGCCTAATTTAATAACACAAGTCAATCAAAATGAAACAAATCCATGTTTAAAGCTCTATGACTATCTGAGGGCCTGACCCAATAATATCGATAACAGGTACTATGTATAACCATGCCATAACTACCACTATGCAAAATTTCCATTTGAAAATTTTAAACACACAGTCACAGTGTAATTAACTCAACCTATTGTGTCGAGCTATCAATCCATTACAAATAGGCAACAACAATATCTCTCAAATTAATCAACCTGCAACTAAACCATACTATGTAAAACTTGTGCCCATCCTTGATGATGCAATCAAATAACCATAACACATACAGTGGATGGAATTACCATATTCATCCTGGTTGCAATAACCATTTGGCCAAAAAAATCATAGTTACAGTGACCATTTATTCGTGGTGTAGGAACACCACACATACAAATGCATTACATGGGAAACATCATTAAACAATTGTAACTAATGCTGAGTTTAACATCCCCAAATATTCAATGCAAACGACAATGACTATGTATAAGCCCCAATCTTCAATCAACCAATTCAATGCTGAGCCTATTACTTGGACTGTCATAGTAATCAACAACCGACCTAACACATTGTGGAAACCACACATACCCACACATCGACATGAAGCGACACTGTGACTTACTCAATTAAAGACCATGTTGGGTTATCAATTATTTAAACATGAGGAGAGAGACTATGTATTTGATTTGTCCAATTAACCATACAAATCTTATCCATTTATAATAACAAATGCAGTGACTAGATACCAAAACCAACACCATTGTCGCATAATCAACTAGGTGAGCTGGTAATCAACTCTGTCGACAATACACATGGTTTGTTTTGTGGATCAACACAGGGAGGCTAGAGTTGACTCCTCTCAATGGTGAAAACCTCCGAGACCAATGATGCACACACAGAGAAAACCACGATTCATTTCATGGACAGGTGACAAATCCCGCGATAGGAGAGGCTATGAACAGGGGAGTAAGGTTCCAACTCGGCCTGGAAATGATACTTAATAGACACAGGGTATAACCCTCATGGATCTTCAGTTAGACAACATGGAGGTGAAAAAAGGGCCGAGAAGGAAAAATATAACCCACTGCGCGACCATTAGTGGTGAAAACAAACCAATGCCCAAGTGGAAAAAGCGCAGTGACAGAAGGTGCTTCCAACCATTAAACCCCATAAAAGCCAAAAACTAGGTATGGTGATATGAATATGTGAAGACAACCAACCACCCAAGACCAAACGAAACCCTCCAACTAAACCAACAAGGATGATAGAGAGATTTTATGGTTGCTAACACCTAAGATGACCAATAACACCGTGACTTCAACATTATTGTAGAGAAAACCATCAACACTTCATTCCGAAAATCACAATTTTACACAGTTGTAATACTTAAGGAAAGCACAACCCATACATATGAGCCAATATCTATCTCATAACCAGAGCAGACTCATGAATGGAAAAAAAAAGTCATACCTTTAATCAAAACACCTTAAACGCGAGTTGGTCGAGAGGTTCCTCTCTTCTTGAAAATCAAAGCATAACCACATCAACACAGTTGAACAATAGCCCGATTAGGGTGGCGGCCAATGGAAGGAGTAAAGGTGATGTGAAACAAATGTACGTCGCCTCCACCCTCTAGTCATTTAATTCATTAGTACACACCAACCAATAATACATTAACTCAATTAATTAAACCATGTATCAAAACCATCAACCATTAAAACCAATAGCGTGACCCATATAAACTTATTCCATAACATAATCACCATGCATATCAACTATATAACTCAATAAATCGCATAGGTATTAACTTAGTAGCTAGGATAACAACAATCCATTAAAAATCAATGCATGCAGTATAGTATATAACATGGTTTAGTTTCTTCCCTTTTCTTTTATATTGCCTTTTTCCTTTTCAAAATTGCTTGTATATGTTATTTCTAACATGTTTATTGTGAAGGTCTCCTAATAATAGATCCCAATAAAAGATAACAGTGATAACAAGGATAACATAGGTTGTTGTAAAATAAAACTTGAGCCTAGAGCAACAGAAAAACACAGAACATGCTTGCTCAATCGCCAATAAACCAAGATTATATCACCATGTAAGCAGTGTCGAACAATAGCACAACATGAAATAAGCACCAGACCTGATCTCCAATATACAAGGGGGTCCCATCTACTAGTATTATTTAGCTTTTATAATAATAGGCTTTAGCAACACTTTGCGGGCAAAACTTCGTTGTGATTTTAGTCGTCAACAAACTAGTGACTCCACAGTGAAATTTGTTTTCAACAGATTTGGAACTCAGAACTCATGGTTTCGCAGACCAAGAACAATAGGTCAAGAAGGTATAACCATGAAGATTATGAAACAGAGGGAAGTGAGCAGATTCAATGGAAAGATGATCGAGAATTTGGGAATAATTCATGAAAAGTGTTAAGTATGAGGACCTTTTACCACTAAATGCATAATCATTCGACTGGAATCTTCTCTTAACATTAAGGAGATTTTTTTTTAGACTTTCTCTTAAAAACTCAACCGATGAAGAAATGGCAAGAAGAAGCGGGAGATAACCAATTCTTTACAAGACAATAGTGTAAATATATAACAATTTCAAGGGTCCTTCAGAGGAGACATAATAACAGTTGTGTAAGCTTGATTGTTATTGACTAACAATTCTTTGAAGGAGTGTCATTGTAGAAGAATTGATCCAACATCCTATCTTGGCCAAATTAACTAAAAGATGATAGGAAACAAAATCGTGACATAAGTAAAAATGTAGAAATTAAAACAACAACAATAAAAGACAAAATGAAGAAGCGGCAATAAATTTTTTGAAACAGAAAGCAGAAATCAAACTACTATAAAGCTGAAAAGAAAATAGCGCAAAAATGAAAGCAAAGCTAAGATACTAATATATAGAAAATCCAATCAGCATTAGAACTTCTCAAGTTGGTCCCTCACAATATTTCAAGCGGGGACTATTAATGTTGTAGGAAAAAAATTGCTTCTGTAAATCCTTTAGAATGTAAGAGTTAGTGTCCAAGACAAAATGAATTTTGAAAGGACCCAAAAACAACACTTGGAACTCTGATGTAATTATCAACCCCTTGACGCACACAATCAGATCATCAAGATAGAGATGGATACTGACCAATTCATCGAAATTTGTGTGTATAGGTCTTTTAAAAGCGATACTTGCATCAAGTAAGCCAGAAAGCAGGCATTTGTAAGACACGGTACCCCAATTAGTGATAAGAGTGGTTTTGTGAACATTTTCCCTTTTTACCTTGATTTTATTGTAACCCATAATTTCTTCAAGTAAGGGCTTCAACTGTGACTCTACAACCTGCTGCAGAATTATTCCTATATTGAGGGGGGGGGGGGGAGATTTCTCATAATAGCCTGACTAAAGGTACAAAAACTAAAACAGGTTCTAATACAATCAACGACCTTAGGCACCCAATTTGGAACCCACTTGGAGTGGGCTGGAAAAATGATCCCAGCCTTTAAGAAAATTCCCAACTCCCTTTGAAAGGTTTCTTTAAGTGCAAGGTTAACATATCTTTGTTTTTGCATAACTAGTTTCATGTTTTCCTTGATGGAAATAGCATTTTGTAGGAGACCTAGATCAAAACCATGAAGATCCTCATAAGTCCAAGAAGAAACCTTTTGAAATCCACCAAGTAGCTTGGCAAAATTTGTTACCTTCTTATCAGAACATTGAGTACCTAAGTTATCATCCCTTGAAGATTTGAATGCCCCAATGTTCAAGGAGATGGTTTCACCCACCTTCATTTGTAACTCCTCTTCTTTCTATTTTTCTTTATTGCCTACATCACTTGATGAAAATGAACTCTCAAGAGGAGTCAAGCCCTCAGGAATCTTGTTGTTTTCTATGGATATAATTTCCTTGGGCTTAAGAGGTTCATATTGAATGAAAGCACAAATGCTCTCATCGTTAGGGAGGGTCTGCCAAGATCCTACATTGTCAGGGATATATGAACAATATAGATATTGAAAAGAACAATCATGCATGTGAGACAAAATTTGTTGATTAGGAGAAGCTGCAAGGACAACTAACCGATCAGCCATTGAATTCAATTCCCTCATAATATGGGTGATGTTGAAAGATAACAGGTTCGAGGTAAGTGCCCAAACAGTTTGGGTGTACCATTCCATCAGTTTGTTTCTAGGAGAGCATATCTTACGTATCAGGTTCACAACAAGCTCAGAATCTCCAAAAACTGAAAGGTGACCACAACCAATATTAAGGGTGTTTTCAATGCCTAATAATAAAGCTTTGAATTCAGAGACATTGTTTGTACAAGAAAACTCTAACTTGTAAGACAAATTATGAATTTTCCCTATAGGGGAAACCAAGATAATGCCAACTCCATTACCTTCATTAGAGTGTGAACCATCAAAGTGCATGTGGCACATATCCATCATTTAAATTGATTTGTTCCAAAGGAATATTATCCTCCTCTTCAAAGATGGAATACACTCCTAGGTCCTCTTCGATATAGTTTACAGTAGACTGTGGGACACTTTCTATGTAGGGTGAAATCCTTCCCTCTCTGGGGACTATAATGTTCTTACCATTCCGAGGCACGAATAAATGTGTGCCTTCGAGTGATAGGTATCCACCAGTTAAGGCTTGTCAATCTCTTCCCAAAATGATTGAATAATTTCTTACAGGCATATCAATTACCTGAATACTGAGGGTTGTTTTTATTTCAGGATGAGCACATAAAACCAAGGTCACATCCTTAATCTCACCTATGGTTTTTTGTTGTAGACTATTATAGGAGAGCATGCTTTTGGTATTTTCATTCATACAAGACAAGCCTGACTCTTCCATAATAATCTTCGACATCACACTTGGGCCTGAACCACCATCAATGAGGCAACAATGGGAAATCTTATCCATAATTTTTACAGAAATATAAAAAGGGGGATTTTTTATAGGGTATCTAAATTTATGTAAACCTACTTTATTTACAGAAGAGTCCCCTTCTTTTACCTCTTCAGAAATATTGGCTACAACATAAGCTTTTCCTTCCATGAATTGTTTCATATGCATCTATTGTTTAGGGACGACAATGATGTCTAGAAGGGTCACATTTTCTTTGATGTTGAAAAACTGATTCAAGATATTGTATTTTGAAGAGGGGAGATGGGAATTTGTTCCTTGACTATCAGGAACTTTAAGAACCTGGACACTAGCAACGGTTGAGGATGAGCTTAGGTTAGAAGAACTGCGAGGAGAATCAAATTTTTCCTTGGGAGTGTAGGCTTTGTTCCTAGTATTGATGACCATGACATCTTCTATCTCTGAAAAATCTAGGACAATGATAGTAGCTTCTGGTCTTTTACCAAAGATCTTATATTTGGCACTGTTCTTTACCTCACATGTGGTTTCCTCATGGTGTTACTCACATAAGTTGCACCAACTTCGAGGAAAGATGGCCTTAGGATGAAAATTGTTATCAATTGGATTCCTAAGGGGGGGTGCGGAGGAGGATGAAGTTTGAGGGGTGAGAGGTGAGGTAGTCCCCCTTTGATCGAATGCTATCACACAATTATTCATATCTTGTACTAGATGCAAGAGGGTTGTTATAGAAAGATTTGCTTCACCATTGCTATCTTGCACAGAGGTCCTTTTTCCATTTCCCTATGCAAAATTATCAACCCCTTTTTGATAAATCCAGAGCCAAAAATATATATTTTTCCACATATACACTCCCTAACTGCTTTGCAAGATGCGTACATGCTTGCTTCTCCACTACAACTCACGTATATCAGGATTTGTGCCAAAAAATACAAAATGAGGTTAGGTTTCCATGTCACGATAGAATATCTCTGATATTTGGCCTTCCATATACTAGAAACGTTCTGACTCGGCCCTTCAGTTGCATTCTAGAGGCTATAAGAGAACACTTTCGAGCTATGGAAAAAGAGGAGAAAGCATTCAACTTTGAGAGAAAAGTTACTCTGGAGAAATTACTTCATATGGAGTCTGCATCTCTTTGTCCCTCAAGTCTAAACACAGTGTTCATCTTCCAAGCTCTTTCCTTATTGTCGAGAGGACCTCATTACCTCTTTTATATGAGCTTTCCTTTGGTGGAGGATTGAAGTGGTGGATACCCAGTTGGAAGGAACTTGGTTTCTTGGTTTCGAACCGTGCCAACACATAAGTCTGTAATGTTGATACTTCTGTTGATCAATTATTAATAGAAATACTCATTTCCCATCCTATCGATATCTTGCAAATATATGATTATTATCCATGGGCATGTTTGTAATGTTTATTAATGGATTGTGCTATCTGATGTGCTAACTGATGCATGAGCATCGCACAGTGGAAGATAGGATCACTGCGGGATTCTGCAAGAACTCTGCTAGGTGGGCATTGAGTAAATGCATAGGTTGCATTGAGAGGAGACTCTGCCAGGGGATAATTGAGTCAGTGTGCAGATAGATCACAGAAGGAAAGAACTCCTTTGAGCTCTAGAACTAAAGAAGAGTCCAAGGAGGGATCTTCACAGGGTTACTGAACACCCTGTAGTCTCAGCAAGAAGTTTTCTTGAGCAAAGGAGTGCCAAGAGGGCATCAAATTCTCCATCTGAAGAGAAGGAAGGAAAAGGGTAAAGTCCCCTTAGAGATCTGAGTAGTGGAGAATCTCAGAAGAGATAGCACCGAGTTAGCGTGCAGATATTCTGCAAGGTGTGCAAGAGTCGTGGAAACCTTTTAAGGTTTCAGAGCAGGCCAAGCTCAGGAGGGAGAGTGCTTTTATGCATAGAGGCCACAAAAGGTTGTAGAGGCTGAAGAGGAGACCCTTTGAAGGGTTGATCCCGAGATAAGATCAGGATAGAAAGCGTCTTTGAGAATGCAAGCGAGATTAATTGTGGAAGAACTCGCAGAGAAGAAAAGCAAAGGTCGAAGCCTTTAGCATTTGGGAAATCTTCCAAGGATCAGAAGAAAGCACATGCTCAACTGGGGGAGCACAATTGTCGTCGGATCGAGCCAAAGGGAAGATATGGACCGTTGAATTTCCACGTCCAGATAGTAGTAGGAGAGCGCATAGGAAGGGAGTGGATCATAGATCGTCAGATCTCACTCAGGCAACGGATAGCTGTTGGATCTATCAGAAGAAGCACGAGGTTTAAACCCTTGTGAGCAGAGGAGAAAAGTCCCGAAACAGGCATGGATATCAGGATTTCAGACTTTGGGATTTCAGAGGTCCTGATGACGAAAGGTTGGGACACTCCATAGCGATAGTCCCGAAATAAGAGAAGAGATCTGGGCCATCCATGTAGAGGAGGAAACATGTCGTGAGATCACCCATTTCGGGGATTCAAACATTGGGAAACACAGAGGGGAGTCTTTCGAATTCGTCAACAGTGAAGTCTCGAAAATGATATGGACCATCCAAGCAGGAGGACACGTGGAAAAGATCAGGGAGTCCACCAGGATTTCAGATACCGGGGATTGGAACAGACAAAGGAAGTTTCACAGGGGTCGCAGAGTTCCGAAATTTGAAAGAGGATCAGAAGCATCTAGAGAGAGGACACGTGGCAGCAGGTGGTTACTTCAGTACTTTGAGTACCGGGAGTATCAGAGGTTAGTGGAGAATTGTTGTGCCGAGATTCGCGAAGTTCCGAAACATGAAGTTTCGAAGGCGTTCACAGGAGCAATCTTGCTGGGAGCATTTCGGCATACCAGATGTCAGGATATTGGGAGTCCTGAGGATGAGAGATCTAGGCTCTTAGGGAGAAAAACTATGAAATGATTAGGGACGTTGAATCAAGGAGAAGATCATAGCCATTGATCTTGGCTAGGAGTAAAAAGGCAGTATTGTCACTTCGACATTTCAGATATCGGAAGTGTGAGAGAACAGGGGTAGAGGAGAACCTTGCAATGGGGGAACCCAAACTACGAAAGTCCGAAAGGATTTTTGGGAGGTGTCATTTTGGGATACTGGGGTTCAACAATTTAGGGATCCCGTAGACAGGAGGTCTAAGAATTTCGGAGTTTGAAAACCCGAAATCGTGAAAGAAGAAGGAGGCCGAGAAATAGGTATTTTCGACATTTCGCATATCGGCTTTTTCAGGAGTCTTGAAGACAGGAGGTCGGGCGCTTTGCATCGTAAAACCCCGAAATAGGACTGTGTTCATATGGGAAGCGGTCACATTGACCAAGGGTATAGCCAGGGGGCTAATTGCTATTAAGGCCATTTTCGGAAAATCGACATTTTGGAGATCGGAAAGGGTGAGAGTCAAGGACTCTCGACATTAGGACACAAGGGGTCCTAAAACCCAAATTTCCATTTCGGGAAAATGTTCACGGTCGTGTACAATGACTGTGGGTAAAACATAAGGACATGTGGATGAAAATTTGAGGTCCTGATAGGGATCTGAAAGAGCCGCTTCAACTCAGTGGATGTTCGTGAACGATCCTTAGACTGGGAGGTCGTGCAGAATCAACCTGAGGGCTGAGGGTCTGTGTCAGAAGTGGTATCAGAGCTTGAATTTGATTGTATATTGCAGGCAGAGGAAGCGAGAGGAGAAAGAGTAATCTGATACACATCAAAAATTTGGTATCAGAGATTGACTCTGTTTGTATATTTTAGGCAGAGAGAGAAGGAAGGAAAACACTCTGATATACACAAGTTTGGTATCAGAGGCAGCTTGCAAAGACAGGTAGAGGATGATAGAGTACTGGAAGCTCTGTAATGATTGTTTGCAGGATAGACATCAATCAAGAAGATAGTCAGGAGGACTGTAGGAGAAGATGAAGCACTCATAGTTGCAGAGTGATAGCAGTAGGTTTGCCAGGAGGGTAGACAAAGGGCAGAATGACTACTGAAGGTCATGCACATGATGGGAAGAAGATCCATCAGCAGCAGGAGAACGCTGAATGGGATAAGGAGCTTGCCGAGATTAGTGTAAGGATGGATGAACTTGAATTTTGGATGCAGCAGGATACCAAGTCGAGATGGGTATATGAATGGCCCATGAGGAAAAAAGAAAAATGGCCAGTCAAGGAGTTGATGGCTAAAAGACAACAGAGGCTGTTGAAAATATGGTTGAGGCATGCTGAAAACCTCAATGGACTAGAGGAGATGGTTCAGGTATGTGAAACAGAGGTTGGGAGAAATCTCAGTGATGCTGAGGATGAACTGAGGTCAGCTGAAGATCTCAAGGACTGCCAAGAGGGCAGAATAGAAGTTCCATATTGCCAAGAGGGAAATGAGACGATATTACTGCGGGATCTCACAGACTGTCATAAGGACAGCTAGGGAATTTCACATTGCCAGGAGGGCAATGAAACAAGGTCACTGCAAGATCTCATGGACTACCAGTAGGGAAGCAGGAAAATCCCAATTTTCTAGGAGGGCATGGGAACAAAAATGAAGCTATGTGAGAGTCTCATGAGCTCAGAAATGGATTTGGATCAGCCAGAGCAGCTGACAGGGAAGGAAGATCAGAGAAATTTTCTGATGATTGGGGGAATTGGAATATTCCTGCCACATAGCCCAGAAGAGGCCTAAGTATGTGTTGCTGATGAAACAACAACAACAGGAGAAGAACAGCCATATGCGATTGTCAAAGGAGAACTGGAGCAGATGTTAGAGACTTCCCAAGAAGAGGAAGAAGAGCATTCTGAGGAATGGCTCAAAATTTTCAGCCAGGAAGATGAAAAGACTGCAACGTTGGGGATTGCAGAAGAAAAAGAAGAATAGGTAGATAGTATGATCTTTGCTGATTGAAGCCCTGGAGAGAAGGGTGATAGTGCAGGGCTTGCACATCCAACAGGTCAAGTTGGAAGCAGATGAAGGGAAAATGCATTAGAGGAGACTACAAGGACAAAGCCAGCCATTACAACAGTTGGATGAGGTGATAGAAGACATTAGGAGGCTGATGTTGAGATCATCATAGACTTCCAGTAAGGAAAGACTGAGCTGAAGGAAAGCAGAAGCAACAGCAACAAAGAAGCAACAACAACAGCAGGGAAGTGGAGCAGATGAACAACTCCCAAGAATTGTCTGGGATCCAAGAGGATTTCAACAACTGAGATGGGAATCTCATGAGTAGGAGCTCATGAATTTTACAACTGAGGAGTATGATGCAGGAGCATCGCTCCACGCCAGCCATGTGCCAGCCAACCAACACACTCAGTGCATGCATTTAAGGAAGAGAGGCGCCAATCCTCTCATATTTTGAATTTGAATGTAAATGTAATTAAATGCATGTAAGGTCGTTGAGCCATGAAGCCATGCCTTTGCGCAGGAAAAGCTATAGATAGCCTTTATGTTGTTAAATATGTAACAAACAACGAAAGGCATGAAGAATGTACATAGGGTTGTTAGCATATTTACAAGCAATGTATACTTGTCATTGATGGCGAGTACAGTTGTGGTTGTGGTGATGGCTTGAGTACAACAACAATGAGTAGCAGCGCAACAATAATCGGGAGGAGAAGAGTCAGTGACCGTTGGATCCCATTCAAATTTCCTGAAAGAACGAGGGCCATCAGATCTAAATGAAGATAATGAAGAGGAGGACAGAGCTCAGTCGTTAGATCCAAGTGCAAGACCCTACCATTGTCGGATCAAGGATAACCTGCACGCTCTTTAAAGTACAAGGAGAAGTGGGAGTAATTGCGATGTGCAAAATCGTGATCTAATCTGAGCCATCTAGATCTAGGTTGATCTGAACCGTTTATCAAACTCCACATCAAAGTTTCATGAATCGCGACTTTGAAATGCCAAAATCTCTTGACATCAAGAACTCTGAAATCACGATATGCGATTTCGCGATTTAATCGCAGCCATTAAAGTTAGAAGTGATCTGGACCATTAATTCTAGTCACTGTCGGAGAATCAGGGATCGAGACTTTGAAATGCCAAAATCACTTGACAACAAGAACCCCAAAATTGCGATATGCGATTTCATGATTTAATCGCAGCCGTTAAAGCAAGAATGAGATCTGGACCATTGATTTTCTTCATCGGAGAATCGGGGATCGGGACTTTGAAATGTCCAATTCACTTGACAACAAGAACCCCGAAATCGCGATATGCGATATTGCGATTCAATCGCAGCCATTGAACCAAGAAGTGATCTGGACCGTTGATTTAACTCCTTATCGAAGTTTCGCGAATCGGGACTTTGAAAGGAAAAGAACATAATGTCGATTAAACGATATGCGAAATCGCGAGTGAATCTGGACCGTCAGATCAAGAAATGATCTGGATCGTTGATCTGATCTCTCACAGAGTTTCGTGAATCAGGATTTGTAAGTGACAAAAACTCTGAACGCCAAGAGTGCTGAAATCGTGATGGGTGAAATCCTGATTGGATCTGAACCATTGGATCAACTATTGATTGGAGGGTTGCCGTTCTCTCTCACAGTTAACTATTGAGTTTGGAATCTGTTAGCAAAACAGACTCATGATTGCAATTTAGTTGTCGATCAGTTGGCGTTTCGGTTGGCTGGACAGTTGTCGTCATTTTGCCCAAGGAGTTGGGAAGTTGAAACGTTGTGCCTGGGCGTATAAAAGTAGATGAAATAGACTGTGTCCGGTTGGTGGTTTTGTAAGTGTAAAAAGAATGAACCTGTAAGAATAGTGAAGGAGAGAATGTGTAGGAGGAGATTGAGCAGATGTGCAGTGTGAGATGAAACACAGAGCAGAATAACATAACAAGTTGAAGCAGAGCAGAATGAGAGCACGAGTTGATGCAGTGCATACCTGCTGAACAGACAGAGGAAGAGAAGAGCAGCAGAACAGTGAGCAGAAGACCAAATTAACAGAACAAAGAAAGATTGGTAAGAATTGATTTATATGTTAAGTTGAATGTTTATTTAGTCATTCATATTCATTCATATTCGAGGGAGGTTGGGAGGTTCTCAGGAGGACTGTTGTCCTCAGAGGTTCAAGTGGGATCTTGAACACAGGAAGTTGTAGCTTCCATCTGGTTGCAGCCAGAGAAACTAGGGTGGCAGGGTGGTGCTAGGGAGAACAAGT